>JAPYZD010002157.1:0-25478 GCA_030522725.1 Ichneumoninae sp. B BG-2022a | reverse complement strand
GGATTGGTCCGACTAACTATTGGTTGACATGGTCCACGTGACTATTAGGTGGATCAACCCGACTGACTATAAGTTGGGTTGTCTCAGTCAACTATATTTTGGGTTGTCTCAATTAACTATAAGTTGGATTGCCTCAATCATTAGTTCGGTTATACCAATCAACTATAATTTGGGTTGTCTCAATTAACTATTAGTTGGATTGCCTCAATCATTAGTTGGCTTGTCCCAACTGACTATCAGGTGGATCATTCCGACTGATTATTAGTCCGATTGTTGCATCTAACTATCTGTTCGGTTGTTCTAATGATTAGATGAATTCCGTCGACCAGTCAATAGCTCAGGATTTTATTTTTTCAACCTCCAACTATTAAACCATACTCCCACCATCGAAATAGATCAGAAAAACTATATAGCGATAACTAAAAAAAAAAAAATATTCGCACCATCGAATCGATCAGTTGACCGCCTCGCCTACTGACACGATACATCCAACGCGCAGTCTATTCTCTGTTCAATCGCCGGCTCCGCAAATAAATCCCTCCTTCCTCATTTCACTATCTCTGCCTCTCCGGCTGTCTCAATTCCACCCGACAGACTCGAGAACCCCTTCTCGAATCGCTGTCCAATCCCCGCCCGGCGAAATAAAGAATGAACTCTCGCGGACGTAATAAAAATCGTTCCCTGTATTGCTGCTCTCTTGTCTCAGACTCTCCAGCCTATATCATTCTTCTCTCCGTTTCTTTTCGTTCCTCTCGCTCTTTTATTCCCCTCCGTATATTATCCACATTATCATCGGTATTTGTACGTTTTCCTGTGCCCTGAGCTTTGTTTCTCTCGTTTCTCTACCTCTCCATTCGATCCGCTCGCCGAGCTCGCCGGCCACAAAAACCTCGCTGAAATCTTTCCGTCTCGGCTCTCGATGGACACGTTAAAATAGACGAGACTTCTTCTTTCCCAGCCAAACTTACTGACTGCGAGATATTAGCGTCCGATGCGGCGGTGGCATCAGTGGACGGTTAACACAGTCCACACCAGTAGTACGTCTCTGATTCGCGGCCAAGCCGGTTGCTGCCTCTCTGCCAGCGAGAGCACGGAGCTCGTGCCATCGCTGACCCGCGATCTCTAATCGCGGATACGTTTTTTTTTTTATAAATCTCGATGAAATCATTCTCAAAAATTGCCCTCCTCGCGTAAACTGAACAATCACCATCGTCGCATGTTCGCCGCTGATTTGTGATCACACTATTGGAAAATTAATTTTTTAAAAATGTAAAAAAACAGCCGAAAGCGTCTAAAAGGTATAACATAATCCACGGATGAGAATTGAGGCGAATAAAAAATGGGTCCGCGAGGACGAGGACGAGACCAGTGTGCGAAGCTAATTAAACGCTCTCGCGCCTCGCGAGGGACTGATTGAATAATCTATTACTCGGAACTCACGAGACTACGGTGTTAGGGAGCCTATAGGCGGCATACGTAATCCTCAAACTTCTTAAGCAGTCGCGAGAGTCGAATTGCAATCAATTGGTGGGTATCCGGGCGAGGCAAGATCCGCGGCGACTAATTAATTCGTCGGAGAAAGTCGCGCTGGATGATGTGATCTGTCGATCGTGAATTATTATTGTTCGATGACTGTCGAGAATCGAGGGAACGCACGCGGAAAATGGATTTAGTCAACGGGTGCTTCGCAAATAAACATTTATTTAACTCAAATAAAAATGTATTCAATTTAAATTAATATTTATTTATACAAAAATTAATATTTATTTATTAAAAAATTAATATTTATTTATTAAAAAATTATGTATTTATTTTAAATATATTTATTTATTATTGAACATTGATTTACTAAAAAATGATTTGTTCATTTTAGATAAATATTTATTTGCGAGGCACTCAAAGTAATTTTTCCGGGTGTGAATTTAACAGTAGATGCGGATGCGAGAGTCGCATCGGGATCGTGGATGGTCGAGTCTTTCGCAAACGGAACGCGCGCAACGAGGGGCCTCTCTTCGCCACGTTGTGGCTCGCTCGATTGGCGATCAAGGTCCGATCGGTTAGCGTTGACACGGATTTTGCATGTGTGCATGTTCGCGGCTCATGCGACGTTGCATTCGAATGTACCACGTGCGTCTAGCGAGAACGAGTATTGCGTGTGTAACAATGAGACGCAATGTCGCGATGTTGCGGAGGCTCGCGCAGCTGTTCGTGTTACTGTGTCCCCAGTGTTGGGACAGATACACGAGTAGATTCAGTGCACGCACGCAGATGCGCGGATTGCGTGACGCGTAATATACGAACCGCTTGAACTTTTTCACTCGTGACCGACGACCACGAGAATCAAGAGTGGAGTCAACAGACCGCGATATCTGGCACGGCGTAAGACACACCGTTGCGACGTCTGAGACAAGTAAAAATGAAAGAATTATAAACGGTTTATAGAAAGTCTTAAGGGGACCAAATGATTTGTTTATTTTAGATAAATATTTACTTGCGAGGCACCCGTCAAAGTAATTTTCCCGGGTGTGAATTAACGGTCTAAGGGAGGTTCGAAATTTTGAAAAGGTCGAGAAATAATAGTAGTGGTGGTCGATTTATTCCAGTGTACGGCTTCTTTAGCCTTTTGGAATTCCATCCCAAATCCCCTGAAAATTGTATAAAGACAGATATAACGATTTCCAAGCATTTCAAGTAGGAGAGAGTGGGGAGGTTTGACCACTTTTGCTCGATCCAATATTTGAGAATTATAACTCTGTTATCGCGTTCCTAACGTTACCGGGCACGGCGTTTAGCGTCTAGCACTCATAGTTTTGTTTTAAAACGATTTCCTTGCTTCTTTATCGGCAGAATGGTCAAGCCTCCCGCATGGTCAAACCTCCCCAGTCTCCCCTACAATGTTCCATAACATTGCACTTGAAATTGTCATCTTTGACGTCTTGTTCTTCACAAAACACTTATTCCGGGGTTGTCGCAGTCGTGCAGCGGCTTATTTAATACAAAACTCGGTAGAAAATCTAGAATAGTATATCGCACCCTTGAAACAACAGTGTGGGATTACCATACAAATTGTTAAATTGTTTTTCTAAGCCGAGCGAGATGTTTGCCGCCCGAACGAAGCAAGGGCAGGAATCACACGGTGAAAATGCGCTCCCACCCGTGTAGCAAATGATACTTTTTTTCGACTTCGTTAAAATGAAGACATTTCTTGCGTCGCGAAATCGTGATATTCGCCAATGACCATTACTCCCCTGGGAGCAATAGGACTTCCAGAGTGAGTAATGCGCCCCATTACGCCCCAGGAGTAATGAAACGGTACTGCGCATGCGCACAAGTCATTAACAATGATCATTGGTCAATAACAGGCAACTTTCCGTCTGTGTTACACGTAAGGATTGTGGTTATTTTAGGGAAGTCGAGAAAAAACAGTTTTGCATATATTTATAGCAGAGCTGGCCAAATATTCTAAGTACTCGAAGTACGTATTGAAGCATCAAGTTCTAAGACAGGGTCCAATACTCAGAATTTCAGCAATTCATTTCTGCCAGGACTCAATACGTCAGAACTCAAAAACTATTTACTTTAAGTATTTGCTACTTCAATATGTACTTCAAGTACTTTGGGTATTACCCAGGTCCGATTTATAGTACAACACGTTGAAAATATTTTCCCGTGAAGTTTGGTAATATGCTGAGAGAGCTGCCACGTAAGCGCGAACCCCGATAGTGATTTCCTAAAAAATACATTTTCGGCAGTCTGCGCAAGATATACAAAACTTGAACAAGTAAAAAAAAAATCAGCACAAAATGATTTCAGCGGCAAATGCATTGAAGAAACATATCTCTACATTGAAAAACGATAAACCGTACTTTTCTCTAGTTTTTTTCCCCCAATACATAAATAATACTCGTTTCAGCAAAATTGCTGTCCATAAATTGTGTTTCTTTTTTTTTTGAACGCTAAAAGTTTGGCCGATATTTTCACGAATAACGCTGCAAACCGTACGGAAACCTTAAGCCCGATATATGAACCAGATGTGCATGCGAATGTTAATATTTCGTTAATGTCGGGTGTCGCGCGATACGCGTGCAAGTTTCCACCGTCTAGCGTGGCCGGGCGTATTCGTGAAAGCCTCTCGGGCGCTCGCGAAGTCCTAAAATATATCGAAGCTGGTCTCCTCGGCCTAGAGTCTGAGTACATAGAGAGGGTGGCGGACGAGGGAGAGAGCGAGAGTTCGGAGGTAAGGAATGGGCGCGAGCAACAGCAACAGCGGACGACTATAACGCGACGGCGGCGTGGAAACACGCGGTGGCAACTTCGCGGGCCCACCGGGGAATCAGGAAGTCGTGACGAAACTGGGTCGCAAGTTCATCAACGTTGATTATTATTAATCGAGAGAAGGATAGAGAGAAGACGAACAAGAAGAGGAGGCAGAAGGTGAGGGGTGTCTCGACGGCCGACATCTTGCAAACTCAAATTTTGGACTGGTAACAAACTTTCGCGAACCTCCCACACCTACAATCCAAACGATTTCATACACACCAAAATAGATGCCAACTTTCCGCGCGCTCGAACATCCACAAATTTATTCTTGTTTATTTCACAAACTAATTTTTTGTTCATTTTACAAAAATGGCAGTTCATTTTACAAAAATGGCTGTTCATTTTACAAAAATGGCTGTTCATTTTACAAAAATGGCTGTTCATTTTACAAAAATGGCTGTTCATTTTACAAAAACGGCTGTTCATTTTACAAAAACGACTGTTCATTTTACGAAAATGTTTGTTCATTTTACAAAAATGTTTGTTCATTTTACAAAAATGTTTGTTCATTGTACAAAGATGTTTGTTCATTTTACAAAAATGTTTGTTCATTTTACAAAAACGTTCGTTCATTGTACAAAAATGTTTGTTCATTTTACAAAAATGGTTGTTCATTGTACAAAAATGGTTGTTCATTGTACAAAAATGTTTGTTCATTTTACAAATATTTTTGTGGATGTTTTCGGCCAAAAAGGTTCGTTAAACTTACAAACTTATTTTTTTACTATTTACTAAACGCAAATCAAGATTATTGAGATATTTTCATACGTAAACTTTAATGGATGTACGGTGGCAGGCAAATTTTCCGTATAATAATTCGACACTTGACCTTTCCGTGATAAAGCGGAGAAACGTCGACATGGCGGGAGGGAGTGAAGGATAGCGAATAAAAATTCAGGGGTGCGCCGCATCAAGTTGTATACAAAGAACACACAAGCGCCGCTTATCGAAATTTGTCAGGGGTGAATATCGTCGTCACGGTGCTTTGGATAATTTGCGGTTGGCAAGCCAGAGTGGCGAGAGGGAGGTCTCACTTAGCTTTTCCTCGTCACCGTCGTCCTCCCCCTGGGCATACGTAAATCCTGTACACGCCACCCATGAGTATTACCCGCGAAGAAGAAGACACGGTAATGCGGGTCGCCTAAGACAAAATTGTGCACTGTTTCTCTCAAAAACACACCTTTATTTGCAAAGGAAACTCATATAAGCGAAAAAGCTCAATTTCACTGCTAAAAAACATATTCAAAGATTTTACATTTACATTTACAAAAAATTACAAAGCCAATATCACAATTTTACAAATACGCGTATTTGTAAATTACGTATGCTATAATTACATAAATCACAATAAACGCACTTTTATAAATACTATTATTTATAATACATACCGGTATTTATAAAAGCGGTATTTATAGACGAAATCATTTATAACAAGTATTTTTTTTTAGATACCTTTATTTATTCAAATATCGGTTTTTCTCGACTTGAGTATTTAGAAAAACATTTTTTTTATAAATAGCTTCTCGCACTTATAAAAATCTATTTTATCGCAGATGAGTGTAATGAAAGTGGTGCGTAATAACGATTGATGATAAAAACATATGAACCTATAAAATAGCGTACCGTTATAGTAAATATTACATAGATCATTCCCAACTATAGGTTGGCCTTTCCTGTTAAGGATGAAGCACGTACGAGCTGTCGACCCGCATTGCCCCTCGTTTTCTTCTAACCTTATGATAGGCTTTAGGACCAGGTGGCAGAGTAAGGCGGCCGTATGACTTTGTCCCTTAGATAGTGTGCTCGTTCTACTGTGTAACGACGACGACGACGTCGACGAGGAGGGCGAAGGGGGAAACGTTACAAGACCCGAGTAGCTGAGTCCGGAGCAGAGGGCTCTTAGTAGTTAGTACCTGTCGCGCGTACCTCGTGTACCTAGTAATCTGGTCGCAGTTCGGTTACGTGTAGGCCACCTACGACCACGACAGAGTACACGTATGCTGTGTTTATCAACCGGAGCTCTTTGCTTGTTTGTACCTCCCGCACAGTGGGCGACAAAACAAATTCCTGTCGCGTTAAAACAAATAAGTTGACGGAAATGATCGTTCGCAGGGATCTTGTTAGACCTGCAGTTTTTGCAAACTCGAGCGCAGTCGATAATCAAACTGAAACGCGGAAATCTTCGTTCCTTCCCTTAAACGAATTTATCGAATGAATTCTAAATCAGATAATTGGGCAATAAATTGTCGTTCGTATTATTTAAAGCTTTAACACTCAATGTGCTATATTTTCTATGCTGGTGAAAATTCTATTTTTAGGGAATATCGTCTGCAATTTTAATCGAAAAATTCTGGAATTATTTGACACTCGGTAATGGTTATGAAAGAAAGTTTTTGCAAAATAGTTTTATTAAATTCTTTTTTTATTCAGATGTATAAAAAATTTTAAGTGTGTCTTCAAACACTGATTCTGAAAAGTGTTCGAAAGTTGAGAATTTTTTTTTAATAGAATAAAAGGCATTTGAAGGCTTTAATACGCGAATTAAGGCTCGAGCCCAATTCATGACAAATTGTTGTGTTCGGTGTGCAATAAATAACGACAAAAATCAGTTAATGTACATCTTTTCGCCTTGAGCAATCTTTCTCACGAATTTATCGTTTCGATGCTAATAATAATTGGGCAATAAATCGTCGTTTTGAATCTAATATGTGTATCAAGATTCGAGGCAACATGATCGTAAATTTTTGGTGTGAAAATAAATAAGGAACAAATCACTTGAAAATTTTTTCCCCGTTGCACGATTTTTAGCACGAATTTATTTATTTCGCTAGTAAATTATCGACGCGATTTTAAAATTTTATGTTCATTTAACGATAACTGAGAAATAAATTTTTGTTTAAATCGGAAAATACGTGAGCCGCGGCTCAACCTAACTGAAACGCAAATTTCAATGTTTGATGTGGTCTGAAGGGGCTTAAATAGACGACGATGAGGTGTCGACTCCACGTCCCAATAAACGTGTGCTAATTACTCGACGCTTCTCAGACTCCCACCTTCGGTGCCTTCATCGCTGATCGATATACATATGGATTCTGCTTACGAAGTGACTTGGGGATTATTAGAGGAAGGCTTATACGTCGCGTGTGTACAACGTTTCCGATGCAGCCCTCTGCTGCGGTCGTACTTGTCGAGACTCGAGGAATATCTGTGCACGACCGACGGCTAATTAGCACGCGCCTAGCTCGCTCGGCCTATTAGAAGTGCTAGGTCATTAAAGATCGGTATTAGAGATACTTTGCTCAGACTGTTATATCTCTATTTCGCTCGAGATTTGTTGATTGCTTTGTGACGACCAAGTCCATAAATTATTATAGATTTAATTTTCTTTTTTTGTTTCAGAATTATTTTCGTTTGGAAATAATTGATAAAAAAAATTAATAAAATAACTAAAAAATAAATGATTGACTAACCGAACGATTGATCGTCGATAAACTTGGTACTCGGTGTGTCGATCAATTTTCCACTTAATCGACCCCAATAAAAACATGAATTAATATTTATAAAGAGCAATTAACTTCATGTTATTCATTTCAAAGACTAAACATAATTCTATTAATATACAATTCTTCTTTTTTTTTGCTAAATTATTTTTCTATGGAAATAATTTATTCTAAAAAAATTGAACGAGGTAATTAAAGAAATATCTCATTGTTCGACCGATTTATCGATTATTGATTAATTGACTGATTAGTTCGATCGATGTTTCACTTTATTTATCGGAATATAATTAAAAATATTAATTTAATTTGTAGAAATTTGATTTAAGTTAATTTTATTCATTTTCCCGAATAGAAAAAAATAAACAAAAATTCCCTTATGCAAATAAATTGGAATTGGTGCCTCAAGGAATCAGGGGGGTGTGTGTGTGAAGGCACGTCGAGGCGCCACTTAACTCCGGGCTATCGGAGAAACTACGCGGAAGTGGGTGGAGAAATCGTGACGGTACATCCGTTACGTGAAAATAGACACCCCGAAGACGCCTTTCTCACTCGTTCGGCTCGTTCCAAGCTTTCGTTTGCTTCCCCGTCTTCTTCTCTCCCTCTCGACGAGACTTACCTCATCCGCCTCGGCGTTACTCTACTTACCGCGTATTTTCTGCTTCTCCACGTTTCGGTCTCGTTCCGCTGCTTCTCTTTCTCTCGCTCTTTCGCGACCTATTCCACCGCCGCGATGTCTTGCTATATAACCGGCCTTTATATTTAGCCACCCTGTCATCAGTTCCGTCCAATCTACCGGCGCAATACTGTCTCCAGTCATCGCGGTTTCGTAATCGAGTATCACCGTAGTCGAGCATCACGAACTTTCGCTTCGCTAAAAATGAGAAAATTAATGAGATTTTAAGAGATTTCAAAAAAATTATGAGGCGGAATTTGAAAATTGCAACGTAGCACATTTTTTTGCATCTTCATGGAGGAAGATATAATTTCGTAAAAAAAAAATCGGCAGTTTAGTATAGAGTTAAAATAATTTAAAACGTGGAGAAATTTTATTTTTAGGTGGCGTCCAAATATGTGTGTGTGAGGTGAATACAAATATGTTCCTATAATTCCTAAAAAAGTAAAAAGTAAAAAGTTCTATAATTCACAAAGTCCTTGAGCTAGTTCGCTGAAATATCGTATATTTGTGTAATGGTCAAAATCGATCGTTCAGTGTAATTTTCATGAAGGTGGATGCCTGATTTAGAATTTTATGACATTTAATTTTGTTTAATTAAAATGACCTTTCTAACTGTCTAACTGTCCAATGCTTGAACGGTCTAGCTGTCTAACTGTTTAACTGTCTAACTTGAGTACCCGTTTGTATGTCGGAGTCAAATTTGACACTTGAATGGACATCAAACAATGTTTGTTGGTATTAAATTTCTCGAGAATCGTTCGAGGACACAAAGTTTATGACATTTTGAAATGTTTGAATTTTATAAAAAACTAGAAATAACCATCAAGACTCTCACGCTAACGAATCTCAAGCAATCAAGCTGAACTTCGATAAAAATATTTAAAACAATAAAAAGAACGCCACTTGGGATATGTCCGATGAAAACTCGGTGTAGCGGCTTAAATCCAATAAAATTTAGGTTTTCGAGAAAAATCTTAAAAATTGTCATTTATTCCTCACCTTTCCGCAAAACGGAAACGTCTATGGCTTCCTCCACGAAGAATTCATGCTTATGACAGAAAAAAAGAAAGGGATGTGCAAATTACTTCATCACCTATTTTTCTTCAATATGAAAAAATGGCAAAATATCAAACTATTTTTCTCTTTCCCTGTCGCTCGCAGGACCGTCATAGAAGGAGCCTTCATGACAGGAGCTTTAATTTTCCTCCGCCTTCTTAGCAAAAAAACTAAACAAAACAACAAAACCAATGAACGACTGCATTGAAATGTTTTTTTCATCAGCCGCTAAACGGAGAAGATTTTAATACCGGATTGAATTAATTTGCCGGATATAGCGTGCGATACGCTACGAATTTCTATTCCGAGTCTTGTTGCGGTTGAGTTTCTGTTGGATCGGCTTAAGTATTGTAATCTGTTTGCGTCGTTTCGCCGGAGCGACAGCGCTCGGCAGCGATTGAGATAGGCACGCAATTACATGTTGTTTTTAATCAACTCCTCCCCCGCGCGCGGTTTCAGCCCTCGTTCTAGTCCGTACAACATGCAGCGTCGGCACACTCGCCAGAAGTACAAGACACTTGTCAAGATAGAGATACAGAGAAAGAGGGAAAACCGCTACTACAGCGAGGCGCGATAACTGCGGCCTGCGTGTCAGACGATACTACCGGCGATACTGTCATCCGCGAGTGCGGTAAAAGATCTCGGCTTTTTGTTTTCATCTCTTCTTATATCCGTCTCACCGTTTGTCCCCCGAGCGCCGCGTTTCAGCCTCGTTCTCACCGATACATAACTCGACAGTCTCGTCTTTCGCTTCCTCGTTCAGTAAGACGCGACAAACTTGCATTTTATTTTGCCACTCTAGTCTACGATCTCGTCATCGAACGATCGGCGACACTTTGCGTCGACAAGCAATTTGTCGAGAATTTTTCGCGTGTAAAAGGAAGGAAATTTTTTTTGTTTTAAGTAATAATGTGCTCAATCGCAACGATGGATCGCGTCTTTGTGGAATATAATAACGAGTGTGAAACAGACTTGGAGACACGTCAAAACGATTAAATTACCAATGATTATTTTTTTTGTTTTTTTTACCGAGTAAAGGAAAAGAGATTTATGCAGTTTTTTTGCGGATGTGCTGGAAAAATAAGTAATTAAGAGATTAAGGATTTAAAAAAAGACATGCCTCATTACGACGACTCTTTTCTGGACTCGCCGTTATTTCGCCGACGCGCCAAGAGCTACAGTGTTCTAAAACAGGATGTGCCAAAATCGAAAACCTTCCAGATCACTGCTACGCCCCTCCTGCTCGCTGTGACAAATCAAGCGAGGAGCTTGGCCTCGTCGGCATCGACCTGCAGCCTCAAAGGTAATCGAACGTGTGATTGACCCTGTGAAGTAACACGATAAAAAAAAACTATGATAGACGACTGAAACACGAAAATTACTTATATATATATTTTTGTGTACGATCGCCTGGAAAAATTTGTGCTAATAAATTCTAAACGAAAAACGGAAACCAAAAATGCAATGAAAAATGTTCAATGTTATTATTTTGTTTGCGATCCTTTCCGACAGTTGTTTATTTTTGTTTAAATGCTGTTTGTCCCTAGTCAGACTTGTGTGACGAGTCACTTTTAACAATTTCTTCGAAGTCTAAATGTTCCGTAAAAAACGTGCATAATTGTCCATTAAAAATTGGAATTGATTGATTAATTGATGGAAAAAAAAATTGTGAATAGGCTCACCTTATTGTGTCATATGATATGAATATTTGCGTGAACTCGATCAATTTTTTATTTTATTTATTTTCTGAAAGATAAAAATACCAACCCGGGGATTAGAACAGAAACTAGAATAAAATCGGCTTCGATTACTCTGAATCTAAAAATAGTGACATTATGAAATCGCTTCTAGGTTATCCGCAGAAACGGGAGGTGAACACTGACCTTCATCCTCCCCCCCTCCCCCGCCCCCCTCCACTTCGCCGCAGCCATTGCTCGAACGAACCTTTCAAAATTCTTCATCGCTAAATCCAGCAAAGCAATGCACTTTGCAACGCTCGTCCGGCAAACAGACCTGTTAAAATTCGCGCAGCCCGACACGTCGGTAGAATCTTTTGGCGTCGAAAAAAGAAAAGTACAAAGGCGCACTCGACCTTCCTCCTTCTCATTCACAGGAGAAAAGAGTTAGCAGCCTCGTAGCTGCTTGGCCTCATTTTTTTCTTCCCTTTCCTCCTTTTTGTTTTGCAAAATCTTTTTCTCCGGCAGCTTTTATTTTTTTGGCTTAATGGCCGAGCCCGCGACTTGCGTCACACACGTGTCCTGCGCCAAGGCCTCTCGCGACACTCCGGAAACTCCGTTCCGCTTTGTATGTGTGAGCAGCGCTCCGTCTCGCTCTCCGCACAGTAAAGAAACTTTGCACTTTTTACAACAATTCATTGTCCGCAAACGGCCACAATTTTTTATTCGCAAATTTTTCGATACGCCGCTGGTTTTAGAAACTAAAATTGTCAATGACACGGGAAACAAATGGACCGGTTCGTACATTCAAACCTTAACAGAAGAATTTGTCAATTATTTGGCAAAATTATTTTTACAAAATTTCGTATTCCGGTTTTACAAAATTATTTTTTACTGTGCGGTTCGACATGAAATTTTCCTGCTGCGACAATCTTGGATTATAAGCGAACCACGCGCATATGTACGAGATAATGCGAAAAGTTCACACATTTTATGCCGTTTATGTGCTCGGCGAGGCTGTAAGATTCTCCTTCGAGAGATGTGCTGTGAAAATTCCCGTCACGATTGGGCCACCTTCCAAATCTCCTCTCGTCTCGAGAAACTTTTATATTCGCGGTTACGTCTGGGCGATGTAAATTTTTTTCAATATTTAGGTCGAAACCAGAGTCCGCGTGTGCACGAGTATAATTTACGACGGGCGCTGTCGTTGCATGTATAATTAAATTTATCACCGGGTTTTCTGCGAAGGCGACGAAGCTTGGAAAAGAATCTTACGTACAGATGATTCGCTCAAATTTTAGATATATTTGATACCATTTCATGCATCGATTACTTGGTTCTCCAATTTTTTTAAACACTGTTTCACACAAACTCGACGCGCTTGACTTTAAAATATCAAATTTTTGTTGCGTGTTTCTTAAATACTTTTGTATGTAATTGTTTGCGGTAACAAATTGCTAGTTTTGTTAGCGCAAAAAAACTTATAGGTCTTTGAAAAAAACCTATCCACCCATATTGAAATTTTTTAAATCTTGTAGTTGATTTCTATGGAGAATCATTTGTTCGAAGTTGATTCGAAAAGGGCCAGAAAAGTTGTTCCATCGCTTCGTTAAATTATAAATTTCGAGCACATTTATCAGTTGATCGATAAAAAAAAGGCACCCAGAAGATTTCAGTTTTCCGGGTGATTCTTAAAGCCCTCTTGTGGCCCTCGAGTAGAGCCCAAAAAAATATATAGGACTTTGAAAAGAAGCCATACACCCGTTTTGAAATTTTTTTAGTCTAGTGGTTGATTTCTACGGAGCATCGTTTGTTCGAAATTGGTTCGAAAAGGCCTAGAAATTTTTAAATTATGAATTTCAAGCACATTTATCAGTTGATCGATAAAAAAAACACCCAGAAGATCTCAGTTCCCGGGTGATTCGTCCTTCTTAAAGCCTTCTTGTGGCCCTCAAGTACAGCGCTAACACCCCCGTCAATCTTGTTACACTTGCTCGAAGACGCGGGGCGTATACTTCGCATGCATGGAGCAAGCCATTAACACCTATACCACGAGAGTGACTGAACGTCCCGTTCCATTGCACCGTGCTCGGCACAATATCAGCACTAAACTATACGCCATATACGACACCCGTGTTCCATACCGGTGCTGCTCCTCGTCTCGTGATTTCCCTTTGGGTTAGCGACACGTCGAGAATTACGCATTCGAGCGTATGTGTATAGTACGATGCACCGTGTATGCTGCACGTATACGTAACTGTGCTTCTCTGCAGGTTCTGCGACGAGACGGATTTGCCCAAGCGTACTGTGCACGCCGCGAACCCCCCCATAATACACCCCTCTCGTCTTTCGATACATGCTAAAGGAGCAGAGACGGATGTGACAAGAGGTATTCTCAGTTTTCCGGAGAATTAGCATTTACCGTGGAACATTGCTGCGCCATAACTATCCCCGCGGGACATACATATGTATCTATTCGTCTCGGAATAGTTCAGAAACTTCTCAGAAACAAATGAAAAAAATATAAAAAGGTTATATTAAATATAAAACAATATTAAATAAAAAACAATATTAAATATAAAACAATATTAAATAAAAAACAATATTAAATATAAAACAATATTAAATAAAAAACAATATATTCAGTAATATTTTTGTGTGTCGAGTTTCTGCGTTGGTTTTAAAATGGAGGGGAATTTTATTTTTAAAAAATAAAATAAAGAGAAGGAAACAACGTTTGTGTTCTGCGACAATTAGCGTAAAAATTAATGGACAGACATGTAGGTGGATGCGGTGAATATTCATGGATAAATTTCCCATGTGCCTCCGCGTTAATCCAGGTGGGTCTCACTCGCAAGTTTTACCATATTCGTGTAATCAGTCCGAACGCGGACGGGAATGCCGGGTTTATGATAAAAATGTTATCGCGAAGGGCGGCAATGTTTACGGTGGGTTGGATTTCGCTACCCAAATAATGCCATTGTTTTTACTGCTAATTCTTGATGATTGGGAGATCATTCGTTTATTGTAAATCATATTAATGAATAATTTGCCTTCGAGAATTATCAATGATCGATTTAGGACACAATTGATATCGGATTTGTTTTTGGGTCGAAAAAACATATGGAAATATACGTCGTCGAGAATATTTTTTGGCACCCCTTGTAATTTTGCCAAAAAAACTTACATGGCCACCTCTTTATTGTGCTTTTACTGACGTTTTTTCATCGGCTTATTTCGGCTCGACAAAACATGGAAATATATGTCGTCGAGAATATTTTTTTGGCACCCCTTCTAATTTTACAAAAAAAACTACATGGCCACCCCTTTATTGTGCTTTTACTGACGTTTTTTCATCGGCTTATTTCGGCTCGAAAAACTCCGCCAAATACCTTATAGATACCGGTTTTGATACTTTTTAATTCCCACAAATCCTAGAAATACCGAAGATCTTTTCACATACTATTTTCGCGATCACTACTTTCATTAAGCCATGCACCGCAAACTACATTAGTTACCGAGGCAAAATTTCATACATGACGTTCACTCTTCCCGATAAGCCAGCGTCTCTGAAAAAAATGTTCACCATTTCCTCGACATACGAGCGAGCGTACACCGTGTCAAAATTTAAACGCGCGTGAAAAAAAAACCTTGAAGCTCTAGAAAGAGCTTTAATTTTTTTTTTCGTTTTGCGACGTGTTAAAGACTGAAACCGTGAATTTTCTGACCGGCGTCGGGCATGCGCCATACTGTGAGTGTCTCCTTTCCGTTTCCTCTCGTTTCTCCACACGCCTTCGGGCAAACGCGTCAACAACGAAGAGTTCAATTTCAGCTTTAGCGTGTAGCACGTACAGCCGGATAGCGTACAGTAGTCGCCTGTCAGCAACAGATCACGCAGAGGCGGCGAGCCCTTTCACGTCAAGCCACTCCCCGGCAGGTCTGACCCCGGCGGCTCTTCTGTGTCACGGTCTCTCTGACGACTGACTGGGCACCGGGTAAGCCGCGAACGTTCGGCCAAAGCTGTCCATTCGACCACTGGCCGACTCGTCGACCCTCGATGATATCTCTGCTCTATATCATCAAAGGGTTTATATATGTATATCTATGTTGACTGTTATATAGAGCCAACAATACATGCCCTGTGCGATGTACGATCTCAAATGTGTGCACATGGGAAAGCAGCACTGGGGCAGAACGATACGTATATCCTATGGGGAAATTTAATATTATGTACCAGGGACACATAAGCTCTGAGACAATAGTAATTCACCGAGCGCAGGCAATTTAATTACTCGCGATATAATATGGTCAAAGGAAATATTAATTGTTTCGCATCGGTGATTGTTAAAGACAGCCGAGTGACGCAGCACAAAGCTGAGATGAACAACTTTAATTGAAAATCGTAAACATTAAAATATTACTTTTTATCCTTTTGTATATAAAATTTGAAAAAATTACCTACTTTAAATAAGGTGCAAGAAAGTGACCGAAAGTATTCGAAGCGACCGACGTGTGCTCAACAAGAAGGCAAATTTGTGACGATAAATTGATGAAACGTTAGTCTTGTGTTCATACGATTAGGAAGCGTTTAAATTTTATGCATTTTTTGAGGTTTTCGAAAAATGTGTATTTTATTTATTTTTTTGCATCGAATACGAATTTCGGACTCAAGTTACAGATTGGTAATCAGCGATTTTCTACAACGAATTTTGCGGTAAATTATACGAGGTGTAGACCATTTTTTATATCTCGAGGAAAGGTGCAAAGTAGTTTGCACATGCCTTCCTCATTCTTATCACAATTTTGCTCGTAGCTTCCTGTATGAGAAGGCCAAAATCAATCAACGAACTTCCTCACAGAGCCCAATTGTAACTCGCTATGCCGTAACTCACTAATCTAAGTATGCCCAAAGTTGTAATAAATTAATTTGCACCTTATCGTTCCAATTAGCATGAATGCTAGGCTAAGTAAACGAACAGAACTAATTGGTGATTCTAAACTATTATCAAACACCTGTCGTCTCGAAGACGCTCGTAAAATAAATTTATCTATTTGAATTGCCGCTTCGATGAGTCAGCATAGCAAAATTGCCCCAGCAGTCCCAAATTAATTTATTCGAGGTAAAACGTGGATGGTTGTCACGAGAAATTGGTGAAATAGCGATTTGGCTAATTGTACGATACGAATTTTGGGAACATGAATTTTTGATGTGCGGTTTGTAGCAAACAATGAACAGTGACAGAAGTAGGAAGCAAATATTTTCCGTTGAGTAATCACCGGAATCGTGATGGGCCCGATGGGCAAAAGACTAGCAGAGAGGAATTCACGTAAAAGACAAAGTTTAATTTAAACTTTCACTCGGACGAGTTGAGGCGTAGCGAGAGATGAGCGGTATAGTTATATTGGGCCGTGTATAATGTGGCGAAAAGGGGACGAAGAAGCTCCGGAGAGGCTCTCTCCGTTACCTATTTTGTCGGGCTCCGGGAGTACCGCCTCGAGCCACGATTTACCTTTCCCTCAAACAACTCGGTCTCTGATGGTTAACTTTACCTAATAACTTCGTGTTTTCTCCTCGTTGCAATTAAAATCGTAACGAAGATTATTACACCCCGGTTCAACGTACAACGAGAAAGATATACACGGAAAAAGATTAACCGAGGATTAGGGTTGACTATATTCGAGGAACAAATCGCTCGAATCCAAAACGCTAAAAAATATGCATATTCACTTTGAACATTATTTCGTCATTTTTGTCTTTTTTTCTTCTTCATAAAGCACGACCTAAGGGAGAAGTTGGTAACCAATTTTGGCTTCCAAAAATGGGAAAGCAATGTGTGAATCCTATTTGCACTTTCATTTGATATTTCGGTAACGAGTTCATATAAAACCATTTACATACCTCGTTTATCGGAGGAACCATTATTTAACTTAATTTCTATAACATTCAATTTGACGCACTGATGTTCATGAACGTTAATCGTAGTTTTCGTTTTACTCAGTTATATCTCTGTCATGACGACAATTTTTTTGATATTACAATGTTTTACAATTTCATAAAATTTAAGGGCTGTGATCAATTATCGCAAAACTTTATTGTATGACAAAATTGTGCGACAATATTTTGTATTTGCTGTACGATACGTTATATACGTTGGAACATTTACACAACCCGTCTTTTGCAAAAAAACAGTAAGACTTATAAAACGTTAATTCGAATACTGCAAACGAAAGATATGACAATTCTGTTTTTGCCTTGGCTGGTAGAAAATATTCGCTGCGGAAAAGATCCATTTTCGCAGATGGATGACTGAATAGAGACATAATCCGCGTGGTTCCATACCGAACGGGTGCTTCAACAAGCTCTCACACTGGATTACGTTGAATAATTTTGTTCCACCGCGCACACATCCGCACGTGAACGCTTCCCCGCGAACTGGAAGATTCTCGGTATAATCGCCACACCGTGAAAACTTACGCATGTCTGCGAGCCACCACGAGTACCAAGAGTAGTACGCAAATACCGCATAAAAGACGAGATGTTACGTAGAAAAGAAAGGTTGCGAGAAAATCGGAAAAAATTGTCAACTCGACGAATTATCGCATACAAATTTTGTTATCTGATAATGATTTTATATTGTCGTACCGTATTTGTCTAAATATTCCCGAACCAGCTTTCGTATAAAATATTATTATATATGCATTAAAACCAATAATTAAAGTAACTAATGACAAACAAAAACTACCTCCATGAAGAAGCCAAAAATGACCGAGGATTCTTTCTCACAGAAAAAGATTTGTGAGTAAAAGAATGTAATGGGAGAGTCAATGTCCAATTGCAATTTGTTTTAACTACATTCTTTGTGAAAAAAGGCAAGTTATAAATATGAATAATCGTGTCGTGTAATGGTTATTTCGCGACTTTCACCCACTATTTCGTACTATTCACTCACCCGTAAGTCCACCCGTTTATTTCCAGAATGTTCAGAATATACGAACCTTTTTCTTATCGCTTAAAATTATAATCACAAATCAGTTAATACAGCTGTAAGAACTCGTTAGTGGGCGAAATTAATTGAAAATTCTGGACAAGGAGATAATAATTGCTTAGTGATAAGATTAATCCTATGAGTAAATCCCGTGTCTCGCCAAGTGTCTCATTGGTCGGTTTATCATATATAAGCAACCTGAGAATTCACCCAGGCGCACAGTTCTACAGACACAAACTGAGAGAAAAAACGCAGAGCAAGGCTTGGAAATAAGTTCAAGATGAATACAAAAATTATTGCACTATTGATCGTTTGCGTGTTGGCTTCAATGTCGGAGATTGCTACAGCCAGAAATCGGGGTAAGTTATAACAATAAGAATGTTGTCAGACTCTGGTCATTTAAATTATCGCGACTTTGAAATGTCCAACGTTACTATATTCTCATGCAATTTTAACGTATTTTTCTCTCAGATATTTGCTCGCTGCAACATGAAAAGGGACTGTGCTATGCCTCTCATGAACGATATGGTTTTGATGCTGAAGCCAAACGGTGCGTAAAATTCATATGGGGTGGATGTGGCGGAAATGCTAACAACTTCGCCACTGAAGCGGAGTGCAATGAAGTGTGTGGATAACGCAACAAGAAGCACGAAGTTGTACTGCGAGTAAGTCTGATATGCCTGAAGCTGCAAATATAAAAAATTTAATGCGATACAGATTATCATTGAAAGATAAAGGGTTGGATTAACCAAGGCGTGGTGACAGACATTCAAAGGTGTTATTTGGTTGGAACTACCAAATAACACTTATTAATATCTCATGTAGATTGTCTCAATTGTTTTCTGTCTATGTAAACGGATTTTTATTATTTTTACAGATGTGGTACACATAAACGGAAGAATTTTTCCTTATCGTCCTTGCTCACAAAAATCGACACTATTAGCAATCGCAGCCAATTAAAAATGATGAATTACATACACTTTATAACTTACTTTATTTGCTGATAATAATAAATACATATGGTAAACGACATGTTCATTTTCTATTACTTGCCTTCTGTTAATTCATCAACTTCCCTAATTCTTATTCAATATCTCTATAAAAGTTGCTTTAAAACTTCTCTAAAAAGTTGAAAATTGAAATTTCCATATCGCTTTATCATAAAACTTGAAACTTGAGATTTTCATATCTGTTTCTCACAATGTTCTTTCATTCGCAAAGCTTCTTCTACGAGAAAGCATTTTCTGTTTTTTCAGCTTCCTCATAGAGGAAGCTTCGTGAATAAAGGAACTTTAAGCAAAAGCGATATGAAAATTTCAATTTTCCACTCTTTTCAACGTCAACCTGGCGTTAGACATTTATGCAAAACGGCTGGCCGATTCAGGTTCAGAAAATAAAACCTGAACAGAAATCATACACTGATAAAAAAGTACAGTTGAATCAACTAAGATTCGGGCAAAGACGTTCAAATAAATGCGACAAATTGTTGAACTAACTAATTTTTTAGCTGTATCAACAAAATCTTTAGTTGAACGTCCCTGCCCGAATCTTAGTTGATTCAACCGTATTTTTTTTCAGTGTAGAAATTTACATATCCAATATATAACGTAACAATGCCAAAAGCAATATATTTCGGATATATTTCTTGCATATATTTAATGTCCTCCGAGTTGTACCCCACGCATGGTCGAATATACACCGGTCCATTAACTTCGTTGTGTCAATACTGCCAATAAATTTGTTGATCCGACCAATTAGTTGATTGCACCAACCAACCGCATGATTGAATCGCAGTCCGTTTAACCGTGCACTTTGGACCAACGAAGTTCTTCTGGCATGCTCTTTGCACGGGGGACGCTCGGGAACCGATTTCGTGAATTTTCCAAGCCTCAGTCTGACGCAACGTAGGGAGAGTGCAGATGTGAGAGGCCCGAGTGGATCCGCGACCAACAGTTTAAGCCACCACTTAATCAAGACGCAAGCCCAAGAGTCCTCACGGTCACAAGCGCGCGGCATCATCCACCCTCGGCAAAAGAGCCCTCACCGGTAATGCGAGTGTGCACCGCTCGTTGCCGCACCGACGGGGCCTCCGGGGTGGATTGAACGCGTTGTCCGCTCTCCCGTTCTCCCGCCTCGCCCTGCGGATTTCCGGTTTTTCGTTCGAGGCCACCCAAGCAAAAAGACGGAAAAAAGCTCGGACACTTCTCGACAGTCCTCTTCGCAGACAGCGTCGGCTTGTTCGTTTACCTTCCAATTCTCAGTCTCGTCGATCATCGTTAGGGATCTTTGATACAAGTACGGCGAAGCGTCTGGCGAGCCACTTGGGTTTAATTGCTGTCACTGCTGAATTGGCGGGGAAAACGGGAAACGGCGGAACCGCCGGCGGAAAGAATAATATTTTATTTTCGTTAAAAGGATTCGCCGGTACCGTTGGTTTGCCGAGCTGGGTCGGTTTGCCGTAGATGGGTTCGGGCGTCGTTTGCAACAGCACCGATGCCACCGGTCCAGTTTCCCCGGGCTACCAAATAAATTTTCCAGCCTCCAGGGTTATAGGCAGCGGTGGGTACACTCGGGGCCGAGCGAGTAATTACGCCGAAGCACCGGGGAAATTCTCTCTCACTCTCTTTATCTCTCTCTCCAGGCTAGTCCAGTGCAGCTCGTTATTACGTTGCAATAATTCACTGTGGGGGAGTCCCTGTTTCACTCGTTCTCGCGGTTTTAACAGAGAATGCTACCAAATGCGACCGATGTACGGGTCAACAATAATTACAACCTCGACGCGCATAATAAGACTGACGGATACAAATAATTGTGATACTCGGTGTCATGAACCGAATGGCGTTGGTCACTTCAAAACGACGCACGTGCGAACATAGGCGGCTCTGGCTACCCCATTACGACACGTCGATTAAACCGTGCGACGTTGATATATTTTTTTATCGTTTTATTTAGGAATATCTTGTGTTTCACTTACTGGGAAAACATGATTTTTTTGTCGGGTCAAAGACATGGTAAATCGGCTTATAGACTAGTGGATAAGCAATCGAAAATAAAACGACAAAGCTTTATTTAAAAAATTGTACGAAAAATTAGATTTATCGCAATTTTCTAATTATATTTAATATCAGCAAATTGTAGAGTATTAATTAATTATAATTTATGACGTTTAATTGGCTGCGATTGTTGATGGTGTTGATTTTTGTGTGAATGGACGATAAGAAAAAATTCTTCCATCTATGTGTAGCGCATTCTCTGAAAATAATAAAAATCCGTTTACATAGGTAGTAAACAATTAGGACAATGTACGTGAGATATTAATAATTAGTTGTGGCTCGGTCTTGACGCTTTCGCACTTTTCATATGCAGGAAAACGAAAAGTTTCTATCAGTTAAATCTTTCAAATACATTTTCATTCGATAATCGCGATTTTGGGAGTCTTTGACGATCATTATGACGGTTTTGTTCGACGCGAACGTTTTCAATAAAAAATTCCCATAAAAATATACGCGACAGAATCGTCGTTTGGTTTTTTGTTTCTTACAACTTGGAAAAAAGAAAAAACCTCCCCTCTTTATATTTTTTTATTCCTGGTGGATTTTGAGTTTTTCTTTTTTTATTCTAGATGAGATCTTCAAAACGTCCTACCGCTTATTTACAAATTAGTTTGAAAACAATCCCTTACAATATTATATATATATATATGTCTAATTGCGCGCCCAGAGAGCAACGGAATAAAATTTTTATAGATGTACACACGCACGGGACAATCCGTATGGCATTACATTTTTTTATATTTGCAGATTCAAGCATAATCCGACTTACCCACAGTACAACTTCGGGCTTCTTATTGTGTTATCCACACGTGCCAACGCACTCGCCTTCAGTGTTGAAGTTGTTAGCATTTCCGCCACAACCGCCCCATTTGAATGTTAGACACTGTTCGGTTTTAGCATCAAAGGCATATCGTACATGAGCGGCACGGCAATGTCCCTTTTCACGTGGCAGCGAGCAAATATCTTTGAGAGAAAAATACATTAAAGTTGCATGAGAAGATAGTCTCGTGGGACATTTCTCAATCGCGACAATTCAAATAGTCAGAGTCTGACAACATTTATATTGTTAAAACTTACGTCGATTTCTAACTGTAGCAATCTCCGACACTGAAGCCAAAATGCACACGATCAATAGTGCAATAATGTTTGTATTCATCTTGAGCTTGATTTCCAAGTCTTGCGTTTTTCTCTGAGTTGTTGCTGATAACTGAGGTTCTACTGTATCTCAACAAGAAACGATCTAAAAATAGTTTTAAAAACTTAGATAAATTCCTTCCGAATGATTAATTGTGATGAAGTTTCGATTTTTTTTAGGAGAGGTCGACTTGTTGACTGGTCGACTCGGAGTGGAATGCCTCATACAGAGGCAGCTACAAACATAAGAAAACAGTTTTATCCCCGATAGACACTTGCCACGAAACGGTGGCAGTTGGCGCAATATTTGCGGTATGCGCTGCACGTATCACAAATATTGTTCCAACTACGTACGTTTCGTGGGTCTTGTCTATATGGGATTCTACGGTACACACGTATATCTACAGAGGCAGTCATAAACTTACGGAAATATATTTTTGTGTACATTTGTGGACTTGAAAGATTAAGTTTTATTAGTCAGTGTTACGCCGAAACACTTAAATCTGTACTGGACATTGTTACGTGAATCTGTTTTTTCCATTTGTCACATGTGGCAAAACTAAAATTTTGATTCATCTTTTTATGCCGAACGAAAAAATCCGAACGCACACGCACACGTTTTGTCTGAACCAATTTTTTTTACGTTTTAGACCTAATTGAGTATCCTGGCATAAAAATTTCGCTAATATTTTTTTCACAAAAAGAAAGCTTCCTCTATACGAAAACAAAAGTTATTTTGCCTGTCAAATCATATCCTTTTTCCGTTTCGCACTATATTCGGTCTTAATCATAATACGTCTTAATCCATACTTCCATTCAAGGATTACTTCCGATTTTACCAACTTTTTTTGCCGAGATTGTAATAAAAGAGTTAAGCTAATAAAAGAAGGTGCACATGCCGTGCTTCAAAGACTTCGTTATCCTCAAAGTACAGCATCCTTCAAACCGCTCTGTAAAAGATTATAAAATTTTTAAGAACAATCCTCAGAGATTTATTACGTCTGTTTGAAAATTTTTATCACATTTTCTCCCAATCTTTCTTTCCTACGCAACATCACGTTTTGCTCACTACCGAAAGATGCATAGCTATACGACGCGCTTGAAATCATTAAAAAAATTCTCGTCAAGAAGGACATTATCGTTGATCGATTCACGTTCAGCCAACGAAAAACCCAAAGTGTACGAGCGAACGAGATCCAACTCTATCGAAATGTAAACGGAACGATTTTTTAAAATGCATAATATCGAGAGAAAAAGTCCTCGAATTACCAGACGTATCGGTGTTCCCGCCGGTATGAGAGCCCCTTTTATCGGATTGTGAATAGCATAGCTTAACCTTTCCTCCGTATCACATTCGTGTCCGCGTAGAGAGCGGTCCAATAAATTTTCATCGTGGAAAAGCTTTCCTTACCACCCGATAAGTGCATTCATGTGCGCCGAAGGTTTGGTAGGTCGATAGCCAGTGCGGGTCTTTCTGTCGCGCTTCACCTCCCGGGGCTGCTGCGACGCTGCAAGGGTAGTTTCCACCCTTCCCCCCTCCTGACCAGCTTGTTCTTCTTGTCCCTCTTGCCCGTCCATTTCTCCTCCGCAGCAGCCCCGCACCGGGATGCCGTCGGGCGAGCTTCTGCTGTTCAGAAAAGCCCCTCGGTGTATTCGCGAGACTTCAAGAAATGCGAAATTCCACATCGGACGCCCGACGAGGAGGACGCGGAAGGGTAAAAATAAATGAAAAGAGCCTCCAGCCCGGCTCTCCTTTTCTTTCCCTCAATCTCCCTTTTTATTCCTTCCACCTCTCCTTCATCTCCAGCCCTATTTTTTTTTATTTCTGTTGCTTTCTTTTTTACTTTCGTTCTCGCCTTATACAGTCGCAATTCCTCACGAGTCTCGCTCCCTCCGATCCCTCGCCGTGTAAGAGGTCGAACCTTCGTCGATCCTCATTCATGCACGAACTTCCACCGAAGTGAATTTGCGATCGCGGAAAAGTGAGGGGTAGTTTTGGGACGCGAACGACGGGGAGAAATCGTCGTACGAATTGCTCGCGTTTCAAGCCACAATGATTTCTATGCAAGAAATAAGTTGTCCTCTCCTGAGTGGCGAGGAAGCAAGTTCCGCTTCCGTGATGCGGACTTGCCACGTCCCTCTTTCGGTTGTTTTCATGCCGAGCGACGAGTTTCGACGGTGTCGCGGAAGCTTTTGTGGCCTCCATAATGATGTCACGGAGAAAAAAGGCCCGGACGTAGAGTGAAGTAGTTCTCGGAACATCGTCTAGACGATGAAAAAAACGCCTTTACGGATTTTGCCCTCCACCGCTATATGACATTACCGTCTTATATCTGAGTCTGACGAGCGAGAGTCCCGTGAATTTCGGAAGTCGAACTTCCGGGTGAAAGAGCGAATCGAGCCAAACTTCCACGGGGCGCACGCGAAATTGGAGAGTCTCGATTTCCTCTCGGTTTCATTTCTACCGCTTCATAACTTCACCGGGCCGGTATGAATATTCATTAAAAGCGAGAGAGGAGCTCCGAAGGTTTGGCGAGATCTCGAGGCTGCGTGATGATATTCCTGTGAGGCTCGTCGGCCGAGCTTTTGCTGGAAGAGACTCGGGTCGTTGCCGACCTACCCTTCCGGGTCTTCTGAGCAGTGTACGCTTACTCGCGTCAACCATCAATACAGAGTCATTCAATACGAGCTTCGACTGAGGGAGTTTCCTAGCGGAACTTCTGACTTCTTATCGATTTGTTGCTCGCGTGAAGTTGTCGTTAAATTGACTTTGGAGGAAAGTTACGAACGATTCGGCATTTTTTTGGCATAATTTCCATCTGGGTTCCTGGCTGGAATTTTTATTAAGGAGGGAGTCTCGCTGCGCGCTGACTTCGCATAAGTTCCACAACAATAAGAGAAAATTGCAAGTACTTCTTGATGGTGTCAAAATCTGAAAAAAATCATGTATACTAAAGGTACTGAGAAGATTCATTTTACATAATAATAATTGCAAAATGTTATTAACAAATTCATCAAAAAATTGATTGGTTAACAAATTACCCGGCAACAAAACTTTTTTTTTATGAAAATGATTC
>JAPYZD010002156.1:0-16995 GCA_030522725.1 Ichneumoninae sp. B BG-2022a | reverse complement strand
CCCCCCCCCGCCCCCTCCGACCCCCTTCGCCCCTCCGTGGTAGAGGTCTATAGCGCATAAATCGATTGGATCAATCGTTTCGACTCTTAGTTTCCGGGGGTATTGTTAAAAACCCGTCAACTTTTGCCACTGCGTCGAAAGCAGTCTGCACGGTCGGTAGAGGCGGGATTTTAACGATGAAAAAAAAATCGAAAGAATGGCCGGAAGGGGGAGGCGAGATTGAACTCTTTCTCTGGTTTTTTTTCTTTTTTTTGTTCATTTTTTTGTCACGGCTGCCGAGGAAATTAAAATCGCTGACGCGCCATCCAGCGACTCGGGACGATCTCTTAATTTTTTTTTTTTTCTTTTTTTTCCTTTTTTTTCTCCGCCGGGTCGGAGATGGCGGATCCCGGGTCTGTCGCAAAGCGGCAAAAGATGTGTTCTTTTTATTTTTATATTATAATGTAATTTTTATATTATAATGTGATTTTTATATTAAAATGTAATTATTTAACGATGATTATTCGCGCTAACGATATGCTATTTTTTTCTGTGTTGCAGGCTTCGGCTTTGTCACGTTTCAGAGCGAGGATGTAGTGGACAAAGTATGCGAGATTCATTTCCACGAGATCAACAATAAAATGGTAATTATCGTCTCACCTACGGCCCACTTAAAATCCCGAAAAGCCCCTTTGTCACCCCATAATTACCGGCCTTAGCCGGATCACGAAACATTCTTCATCCCCCTGATCTCAAAAAATACCATTTAAAATTGATTTCTTGAATCAATAAATAAAATAATAAAAAGTTAGAAAAAGCTAAATTGAAAATGGTACTTTTCCATCGAGAGATCAACGGAGAACCGTGAGTAAGGGAGGGAGGATGATTGCCATGGGTACGCAGGGTGCACATCCCCATGTGGAATTCCGCCGTAACTAGGAAAACGGCTCATCGTTGCCGTACCGCAAAAACCATATCGGCCCTTTTCCGGCTGGCGCAGATAGCCAGAACGAATCCGATGGTCTTCCAAGCACTAACACGCACTCGGTGATGATGTTACTACGCCATTGATTGGCAATTTTTTTTTTTTTTTTTTTATGTCTGTTACATCACATCCCGGTTGAAAATCTCACTTTAAAACCGGAAGCGACGTCACGCAGAACAGGTTGAAGAATTTAGTTGCGACGTCACTTCTCGTTAAAAAATTTCAGTTTTCGACCGAGATTGGATTGACTTCATACCAAAAATACGTAACTTCCGGTTTGAACATCTCACTTTTAAAACGTAAGTGACGTCACACAGAAAAGTTTGAAAACCTTAGTTGCGACGCCACCTTCGGTTTGAAATTCTGTTTTCAACCGGAAGTGACTTCGCACAGAAAAGTTTGAAAACCTCCGGTGCGACGGTCACTTCCGGTTTGATAATCTCAGTTTTCAATCGGTAATTGGCTTCATACCAAAAATACGTAACGTTCGCTTTGAGAAACTCACTCTCAGACCGGAAGTCACGTTCTCTCATGTGACGTCGCACTCCCATTAAAAAAAAAGAACCGAACTCTTGGAACCGAAAATGACATGTTCCCATATGATCACTTCCGGTTGAAAACTGAGATTTTTAGACCGGTTGAAAACGGAGATTTTTAGACCGGTTGAAAACGGAGATTTTTAGACCGGTTGAAAACTGACATTTTTCGACCGGTTAAAAACTGACATTTTTCGACCGGTTAAAAACTGAGATTTTTAGACCGGTTGAAAACTGAGATTTTTAAGCCGGCTAAAAACTGAGATTTTTAGACCGGCTAAAAACTCTGATTTTTAGACCGGTTGAAACCGAGATTTTAGACCGGTTGAAAACTGAGATTTTTAGACCGGTTGAAAACGGAGATTTTTAGACCGGTTGAAAACGGAGATTTTTAGACCGGTTGAAAACTGAAATTTTTACACCGGTTGAAAACTGACATTTTTAGACCGGAAGCGTTTCGAAATCGGAGTCGCACGGTTGCAAGTAGAAGGCCCTCGACAGCCCTCGGCAAATTTCATCCGGGTCTCTTCGCGACGGCCCTCGCTTCCGTTTGTCGACACGAAGATGAGAGAAATTAATTTGGCGGATAATCGTGAGGAGGGCCTCGGCGTGTCGGAGGCGTACGAGGAACGCTAGGATTGCCGAGCGTGCACGCCGTAAGGGACGACGTCGCGTTGGTAAGGCCCCCGATGGTTATTTGTATTTGGTACACAAACGCCGGGCTCACGCTCGCGATCCCGGCCGAGGCGACCGGATATCAGGACCGGAGAAGCCGTCCTAGGTCCGGGGAACGGGCCAAGTGGCAAACTCCCGAAGACCCGGAAATCCGGTAGGAGGCTGCCGACGACGCACCGGATTGCCCAATTGTTTGACGACGCATCAAGGGGGGGGGGGGGAATCCTCGCCGCGTCTGTACCGAGCGTCGTCCGAAGGCGCACTTCGAACAACGTCGGCGAGCAATCAGACCGGAAGGATCTTTAATCCGCTCGATAAATATTGAAACTCGCGCGATCGGTTAAACGCCTGAGGAAACACGCGACACAAGCTATTTGCGCCGGGTCATCCCGATACCCGATCGATTATGTCCCTAATATGCAATCATCCTCCCTCCGAGACTCGACGTCTCATTTCGACGATTCGGAAATCGGTAAAAAAATTAGAACGAGATAGGTTTGTACATTCAGGGAAATGCTCGCGGTAATAAGAATATTCAGACATACATTATAATCTGTTAGAATACTAAAAAACATAAATGGCATTTCGCTGTAGAATGGGCCCGTAAATGTACAAGCCTTCTTTGCCTTGCAAAAAATTCTGTAAACTGAGAGAAGGATCTAATAAAATCTACCGATCGTCTAAGAAAAATTACACCCAGAAAAATAATTTATTTGACGGCCACCGTTTATTTGGTTCAAGTAAAATATTTATCTGATTGAAGTAAAATATTTCTTTGATTTATATAAATATTTATTTGATTTAAGTAACTATTTACTTAATTTAAAGAAATATATTACTTGAACCAAATAAACGGTGGCCGTCAAAGAAATTATTTTTCTGGGTGTAGCGTAGCACATAGTAGTAGGGAACTACGGCACCACCTATGGTGGAAAGACTTTCCAACCATTTTTACCATAATAGCTACGGAAAATTATTATAAATCCGGTACTACCTACCGTAGGTGGCGCCCTAGTTCCCTACTACTATGTGCTATGGTAATAATTCTCAAGCGATATAGACATATTTACTAGATCCTTCTCTCAGTGTAGTGGATACCGGGGGCAAAATGGCACAGCGGGGCAAAATGACACAGCGAGGCAAAACGGGACAGTGAGGGCAAAACTCAATTTGCCAATAATTTTTCAACGCCCCATTTAGTCCCAACGATACATCCGGATTTTGAAACCCGTTTTGCCCCACCCATCACCATCGCCACCATCCAAAGGTCATTGGAAAATTGCCTCTTGCCTCTTTATCCCGTTTTGCCCCTCAGTGCCATTTCGCCCCGCTCTCCCCTACGTTTTTTCGTGTCGTAAAATTCATGGATCCCTCCCGCCCGTCGACGAATTTTTCTTGGAGTTGCAGTTCACGAGTTGATTTTCAGGTCGAGTGCAAGAAGGCCCAGCCGAAAGAAGTGATGCTACCAGCGAATCTGGCGAAGACGCGAGCGGCCGGGAGAGGTGCATACGGTGAGTTGGTGATGGTCGCGACACCCCCGACGACATATCGTTACGCGCCGTATCCGTTGCCGTCGTCGGCGGCTGCGGCCGCACACGCAGCCGCTGCCGCCACGGCGCACGCAGCAACGCAGCCACATCACTTGCTAGCTCCGATTGTCGCAACAGCCCCGAACGCGGCGGCGGCGACTTATCAGTACGCCTCCGCCCCGGCGGCGGCCGCTGCAGCCGCGGTTTACGACGTTAAGAGAGCCCTCGCCGCTGCGGCCGCGGCCTACAGGCCGCATCCGGCGGCCGCCGCCGCTGCCGCCTCGAGAGCCGCCACCCTGACCTATTCGATGAGCGATCTTCTCGGAGTCCAGGGACTCGACATGGGGGCGGTCTATCATCCGATTCCCACTATCGGCCTATGACCGACAATACTCACTCCGCTTTCGAGACCCCAGTAAAAATTCCAACCACCCCCCTCCCCCCCCCCCCACCCGCGGTCGCCAGAAAACTCGGTCGCAGACGCGAGAGCCAATTAATTTTCGATGAATTGTAAAGTCAAGGTATTTTTTTTCCTTTTTTTTCAACTTCTCGATAGTTTTGTATGGTGTCGAGTGTTCGAAAGACGTAACTTTTCGAGACTTTCATATTTTTGAATTTATTTTCGATTTTTTTTTTTCGGGTAATAGAAATTTCAAATGAACAATTATTTTAAAAAATTTAATTAAACAAAATTTGATAAAATTTAGTTCGAAAAATATTTTCTCAGAACGCATTTTACTGATCGTCAATTTTTGTTCATAATTTTCCATACTTGAATTCAAGAAGGTCGTTTTTTTTAAACAGTTGTTTCACCAATATTATTTAATTTTTTTTTTCAAATAAATTGTTAACGTGGATTAAATGACTGATTTAAATTTCGATGGAAATGCCTCGCTCCGCATGCGTAAATTTTCGTGCGTCTGCGAACATGAGAACCTCGCGCGACGGAGGTTAATTCGAACAACGCGGACACGCCGGACGAACGTTGACCCGCGCTACTTTGCATTCCGTGACCCCAAGACCCCATAGACTGGACGCAACTTGCATTCCCTTCGAAGAAACAATTTTCTTGACTGTATCGTTACGGACTCTTGTTCAGGAACACTGTGATCGTAGCACACAAAAAAAAATGTTTAACTTACTGATAGTTTGTAGTTATTGCAATAGATTATAATAACGTAGTGAAAAAAAAAATGAAAAGTAAAAGACAGTTTAGCTAACCAACGGGGGCCTCGAGACTTTGTTCCGTAGACTGCGATGCGTATCGCGCGTCGTTAGAACGTAGACAGAGAATAAATATGTGACAAAGCTTCATCAACGACGATATCAATTGGAAAACAAAAAGACTGGTAGTGAATTCCGGTAGAGGATTAGATAACGAGCGTTAGTTCGAGTAGCGACAATAAATAACCAAAAACACGAAATGTGTTCGATAATGAGAGTTTTAAAGTTAAATTAAAAAAGAAAGAAAGCAAAAGCGAACAAAGTAATAGTAGAGAATTAACCGTTGTCGTGAACTCGCGCGTTACACATTTCTGGACTACCCATCTTTCGCGAGGTCAGGGTTCGTGGACAGTGTTCGGTCATTCATCGCAGAGAATTAATACAGTTCTTGGATAACTCTTTGATAGCCGAGGGAGGGAGAATGTACTTGAGTACAAGTATTTAAGTACAAGTATTCAAGTATAAGTATTTAAGTACAAGTATTTAAGTACAAGTATTTAAGTACAAGTATTTAAGTACAAGTATTTAAGTACAAGTATTTAAGTACAAGTATTTAATTACAAGTATTTAAGTACAAGTATTTAAGTACAAGTGTTTAACTACAAGTATTTAAGTACAAGTGTTTAAGTACAAGTGCTCGATTACATTAAGCACCTAAGTATTTGAATACCGAACCGATGAATACCGTTACTCGAATATTGAATTCTACCGTCTACGGTGTCCCTCCTCTTGTAATTCTCGCGCACGACGTTTCGCACGCCCGTCGAAAGAAAGATGATAACTATGCCAGCTCGAAAGTACCTAATTCAGTTCCGCGTAAGCCTGACTACCCCGCTCTCCCCACCGGCTATATCGAATAATTAAGTTCCAGCGTCTATCACAATTACCGCTAAAAGCACTTCAATTAAAATCCTATGGAACTTAATGCCTTCAGCCCTCGGGGCAGCGGTGGTGGCGGCGAAGAGAGACGGAGTGCAGACGATGGTGAACCCGGGCTCACTTCCGGTCGAATATGGGCGGAAAGGGGGGAACTGAGCTTCGGAAAATGCCTCTGTTAGGACGCGACAAAGGGGGGTCGTACGAAGGTGTTCACGATAACGGTAGCTGTACATCCACGGGGGAAGTCTCGTTACGGGTGACGATTGTCAATTTATCTGGTAGAACTTGAAAGTCCGTAGTTGTTAGTACGATGGAGGCCAGAACGCTGGGGGAGAGACCGGAGGGCTCAAAGCGTTATGGAGTACAGTAGAAAGTTCCGTGTTAGGTCAGACAGCTCGGACGGAAGACGAACGACGTACTCTACTTAAAAAAAAAAAATTCTTTCGGTTTTTCCTCTTTTTTTGTTTTCCTCCCACGACTGCGAGTCGGATCGGGACCGGCGGCTCTTACGGGTCGTCTCATTAACGTGAAAAAAGAACGTATAAAAAAAATAAGATCACGAAAAGAAAAAAAATACACACAGACGGAGCTAGCACGTGAGCCGCGGAGCGGAATAATTAGTCACACAAATCGCGCACGCGGTATTTGGACATAATATTTTTTCGTCGTACACCAAGTATTCTATGCATATTAATATTTATCATAACTTCATGAAATTTCATAATAATCGGCAATGATTAAAAAATTTGAAAAAAAAGTGAAATCGAAAGAAAGCAAGAACAAAAGTATTATTCTACTATTATAAACTACGAGTGCCAAGAAGAATTAAATTAAGAGGCGCGATATCGGATCTATGATAACACGATAAAATACGAATCAATTACATACAAAAATCTCTATACTTATATATATATATATATTATCGACACTATATTTACGTGTGTACGACACATACTAATTGCATTAACGATAAAATAAAATGAAAATACGTACCTAAATAACGATGGAAACGAAGGAAAGATCGATTTTTTTGGTAATAAGTTCGTAAACGATAACAAAAACAAGAAATATCGAACTATAACGAATATTGTTTTGTACCTATTAAAAAAAACGCCATAGTAATTTGAATATTTGGTATCGATATATTTTACGAGAGTCGCATTATACTACCAATTAGATTTTTTGTAATAGACCTACATATATATATATATATTTACTTACATATCGAGAGCATTTGAAAACTAGGTAAATCTCATAGGTAAAATAAAAACACTTTGTGACACATCACTTAGTTTAAATATTATTAAATATATATCTCTATATATATATATATTAAAAACGAAAGTCTTATTTAGCGCGACCTTTAGGATCGATCTTAGTTAGATGAGAGAGTCATTTTATATTATTAATATATATATATTTGCGAACAGTAAATTACACGTTCCTATTGTCGAAATATATATCTAGCGAAATTAGCGTTGAGAAGCCATTATATAACACCGTTAGAATTAGAAAAAAAATTAATTAATTATACGCTCCGGGTCGATTCTTCGTCGAGCTATAAGAAATAACGTCGTAAAAATAAATTTTAAAAAAATGAACAAAAAAAATAAAAAATTTTAATTCCAAAGCGTTTCGAAATAAATCCACGAAGAATCGGCATAGACGTGTACGTAACAAGACCTATCGCATTATACCTTATACTAATTCGAAAAGAAAAATCAAGAAATCTGATGAAAAAAAAAGACAAAGAAAATTTTTATCGAATGAGAAAATATCTGCGATAAATAGAGCTAACGTATGATTATTAAATTAATACCCGAAGTATACGGGTATATTGAAACTAAATATACATGTACGTACTTACCTGTCTATCTACCTACCTATTACCTTTATACTTGTCATGGTACATATAACACTTATAAGCTATAGCCCAGCGTACCTTAATCATTAATGCGTGAGACGTGTGCCCTAGAAAGTACGTACTATGCCCGAGAGGCTCAACACAGTCAGTTTCGTAAGTAGACCAGACTTAACAACAGGCTTTTGGTTTTTTTTATATACTTTAATATTTTTTTTCATTCGTACTCAGTATTAAATATTTATTTGCTTTATTCGGGCAGGTTTTTGGTTGGAGGCGCGAAAATTATTAGCAAAAAAAAGATATATATATTACCAATTATTTTTGAATAAACACTGTGAGAACTCGTTTTTTGTTCTATTACCAAGCGAGATCCCGAGCTCAACAAGTTGCCAAGTAAATATGTCTTTTATCGCGATCGCAAGCTCAAAGCTCATTCGAGCGTGAAAGTAATCGCGTTCTCGCATAAATTAACGTACGCATTATAGAAAAAAAAAGGAAATTCTAATTAAAATAATAATAATGTATCTTAGTGTAAAATCTCACTTTCAAGAGAGAGAGAGATTTATATTTATGAACATGAAAAAAAAATGAAAGAGTGAATGATGAAAATATAAATAGAGAACGCGTGCTTCGAGTAATAAAAACCAGCCCGGTAGTGAATTAGGTACCGAATCACTAATACTAATTGAATATGTATCAGTGTACTTAAAATTGCCTAGAATAAAGCTACATAATTGTCACAAAGCCTATGTACTATAAATACTACATACATATATATATATATATATATATACTATATATATAATTGTGAGAAAAAATAATCAATATGAAAATTAGAATAGCGAGTCAGTAGTGTGTAGTTTAATTGTGGTCGGTGTTTCTTTAATATCGTAATCGTCGAATCTTAAATGTCGTAGTACGAGTCAGCAGCTTTGCCCGCGTTTTTTTTTTTTGTGGCGTTCGTGCGCTTTCCAATTCCGCGCGAGCTCGCCAACGTTTGTAATTTGCTAAATGCGAAGAAACAAAAAAGCTAAAGAGCGGTATGACGTGACGCGATAAGAATCGTTTTGTCAACAGCGATGAATAAAAGAGGGTCGAAAAATGGGGGAAAAGTATGAAAAAAAAAGAAATAAGACGCGAACGCCACAATCTTCGGGCAAATGCTGACCTTTAGTCAATATCCGATAAGCTACATAGTGAAGTATAGAGAAAAAAAAGTGAAAAATGGTATTATGTACACACATGAATTAACGTCTAACTCAAATTAACCAAACAACACCCTTAATGGCTACAAATAACCAAATAGTACATTAGGAGAGAACAGAAAAAAAATACGGTTTATTTTGTCGTAGATTGGGACACCTAGGACGCCGAGTAGTAGATTAGTTTAAATATCCTAATAATTAAAGCGATTTTAGTGGAAAAAAAATACATATTATATTATGCGCTGATAGAGTCGATATGCGATATAGTCGGAGTCTTTAATTAATTAGTTGTGTGGTCTTTTTTGAATTTAGTGTGAAATTATGAAATTTCATGGATGCCAATATTTTTATCTATCTAATCTAGATCGCTTTTGATCCTTCACTGTTATTATTTTTTATTATTATTTTTTTAAATAAATCTTTTTTTTTAATACAAATTTCTTCACATATCGTATTATCCTCTTGAGTTTAATCATGAACCTCTCGCCATTGTTTTCTCTCGAGCCTGAAACAACAAATTTGAGTTTCTTTTTTTTTTTGATGAATTTATTTCAAAAAAAAAATTCCTGAACGAAACGACGATCGCGACGAATTTCTGCGGAGCCTCGACGAGCACAGCTTCGCAAAACTAACTACCGAGATAATCCTTGGCGCCGATGCGTGTAAATATGTTTTCCATCCTGCTCGGGGCTCCACCTCGAGCGACTTCCGGTCAAACTGCAGAAATATCGGTCGCGGTCTCGCTTCGCAAAATTCAATCGAACTTAAACATAGAGAGAAAGAGGAACATAATTGAGAGACATTATTGGCATAAAAATAAAAACAATTCGGAGATTGTTTAAAAAAAATGCATAAAAAGCTTCTCAAAATATTAATGAATTCTGTTTTTCCTTGTAGATTTTATGTGGTCCCTGGGAGCATTACCCGATGGTGAGTAAAAAAAAAGAAGGATAGTGTGTAAGTAGCGATAGACGTCGTGGGCCAGCTTAGGCGACCCCTTCCAGGCCCTGATAACTATTCCCCTATAATACTATTCTGTTACTATGCTGGGGGTGACGTTATACCGGAAGTACGTCGCTTCCGGTAGAGAAATGGGATTACCGGACCGGATGTAACGTATTTCCAGTATGACGTCATTCCCGGTCCAAGAATGGGATTTTCAATCCGGCAGTAACGTATTTCCGATATGACGTCATTTCCCGTCGAAAAAGCGAAATTTTCTAACCTGAAGTGATGGACTTCCAGAATGACGTCAATTCCGATCGAAAAATGAGATTTTCAATCCGGCAGTAACGTATTTCCCGTATGACATCACTTCCGGCCGAAAAAACGAGATGTTCTAACCAGAAGTGACGTATTTCCGGTATGAAGTCACTTTCGGTCGAAAAAGGTGATTTTCAAACCAGAACTGACGTATTTTCGGTATGAAGTCTCATTCGGTCGAAAAAGGTGATTTTCAAACCAGAACTGACGTATTTCCGGTATAACGTCACTTCCTGTCGAAAAATGAGATTTTCAAACCGGATGTGACCTGTTTTCAGTATGACGTAATTTCCGGTTTAGAAACGTGAGTTTCAAATCAGAATATCTCCGGCATAACGTCACTTTCGGTCGAAAAATGAAGTTTTCAAACCGGAAGCGACCTATTTCCGGCAAATCTCCGAAAATCTAAATTACCGGTTAATAAATTCCACTGTCCATAGCGAGGGCGCATTGGATAAACCATTTCATAAACCTTTGTATCACAAATATATTTATGCACTGATAAAAAAGTACAGTTGAATCAACTAAGATTCGGGCAGGGACGTTCAAATAAATATTTTGTTAGTTGAACAAAATATTTTAATGACTAAAAAACTTGTAGGTGTAATCAACCAAACAATTGTTGAACTAACCAATTTTTTAAGTGCACCAACAAAATATTTGGTTGAACGTCCGTGCCCGAATCTTAGTTGATTCAACCGTATTTTTTTATCAGTGTACCGGCCATTATTTATTTTGCAATCGGACAGTAAGTTCACATTATCAGTGCGAAGATCGCCAAATTATAACGATCCATATTTTTTTGTTTTCTGGCCATACCATCTCGCCCCACCGGCCATTATCGTTCGAAACGTTTCGAGACTCTCCGCCAAAATTTATTGCACTAATTAATATTTTGAAAATAATAATAATAATAACAACAATGTATTTTATGTTGACAGGTTTCCCAGCGGCAGCGTACGCGGCATACGCGGCAGGCCGCGGCTATTCTGGGTACCCTAGTTTCGGACTACCCTACCCGACAGGTAACCACCTTAGCCTTAACCACCTTAACCACCATAATACCGCCCACATCGCGCCTCTGAATCTGAACCTTAATCACATACAGGCGGCCCCCACGCCCCATCACAATCCACCCACCCCTACAGCACTCTTTTACCATCCAAATTTGGATCTCTACAACGCCATGCCTCTGTGAACTAACTCGAGCTCTACGCACACATTAACTAATCGCTATTGTTACCGCTATAAAAATAATAATATTATCCGCTGATCTCGATTCGCATTAAATTCGTGGACTCGTTCAGAGCGAGTCGACGAATCGACGATCAGACCAACGAATATACGATACCCAAAAAGTGGGATTCCAAAAAAAAAAATCCGTTGATTATGGTCCAGAGACAGATTAAACTGGGGAGGGCAAAGTCACTCGAACTCGGCGGGTCCATCGAGGACGTTTCGTACATATTAAATTTTTTTTTTCTAATTAATTTTTTAATTATTATTAATTAGTAATTATTAATTATTATATTATATATTATTATTATTAATTATTAATTATTCGTGACAAAAATATTTGTATAAGGGTCGGGTCGAGTCATTGATTATCGAAGGAAGGAGAACAAAAAAATTGTCGATACCATTAACGATTCCTCAACGATCCGAACGGTCGATTATCGCGTTCTGGTTGGAATTCGCGAAAATATTATTTTCTTTGTCTCCGTACGAAACGTTCGACGATGCGCAACGGGTGAATCAGTTTTTTCGTCCCCCGAATTAAAGCGACGATGACAATTCGCTGTCTCCGAGAGAACGGTCTTTTAAAAAAAAAAGAAAAAAGTTGTACAAATTATCGAAGATATTCCAATTGTATTTATTCTAGGATTACAAACACGGATATCAATAATTGTCGGAGCGAGATTCTGGAAAAAATAAAAATAAACAAATTTATTCGTTCGTCGGCCTCATCACGTGTCCATAATAATAATCTGTAATAACAATTATCGTTAATAATAATAATATTGATAATAAAGTTTAAAAAAATAACATTAATAATAATATCGTGCTGCGTGTAACTCCGTACGACGCGATTTATACGTACGATTAATATGCCGGGCCGAGAGGTTTAACCGAACGGGAATATCATTTGCCGAAGCCGAGTCGGGAGTGGACTTACTGCGGAAATACGAGATCGCAATCGGAAAAAAGGGTTGATTATCGGGCCGATATAGAGGAGTTTCGTGCGGCGGGGTCAAGCGATATACAGAATCAGCATCGTGTATCGGATTCGATTGAAAAATCTCGAGACTGCGAGCAACGAAAGCTCGAAATTAAAATCTCCCCTAGTTTGTTGAAAAATCTAAATATATATATACATTATATATATATATATATATATATATGTACGACCAGCACATATTTTCCCGAATCCACTCTTCTCGAAAAAAAAAAAAAAAAAAAATCTGCCCGCACGAAATGCTCCTCGCACCATCCCCCACGTTCGTTCGCAGCGATAATTCTTTTATTTTATTTTTTATTTCAATTCTTTTTATTTTTTTTCACTCCGCCAAACATATAAATATATATATTCGACATATTTATTTCTCATTGAGGCAAAAAACAAAATCTCTATCTCTCCGGCTCGAACTCTTCTAATCCGGGTCCTTAAGAGTAATCCGACCGGTTATCGAGGAGTACGGGGGGAAAATTGCGGAAATGCGGCTGCGTGGCCCGGAAGGGGTGGGGGAGGGGGGGGGATGGTCGGAGGAAAAGTGGTTTTCCAAATAAACCAACGAAGGAATTTTTGGCTGTATGACTAACAAAGTTTAATTGGAAACTCCAGCATGAAGTTACGCACACACGCACACACACGCACACATACGCACACACACGTACGCACACGCGCGCACACGCACACGCACACACACACGCACACACACGCACACACACGCACACACACGCACACACACGCACACACACGCACACACACGCACACACACGCACACGAGTTACCTTCATGGTGTGTACCAGAGAAACTGCGACTCGTAGCCCAAGCCCCGTTATCTCAGCGTTTCCGGTCTACAATATATGTATACATATACATACATAGCCAGAATACAACAGAGTTGTACCGACGTAACGAAAGCTGCGAGGACGAATACACGACGTTGCCGAGTCGAGGGTTGGAAAGGACTCATAAATAATGTATAATGTTTTTCGGACGTTGGACTCTCATCCGACGGGAGTGCTCCGTACCCGTTCCGCACATCCGCCTTGTCACTCCCTTGCATATATTCCGCCGATCGTCATCGTCATCCCGCGTTTTCTCCCCGAACTATCCCGCGCTCCTCGGTCCCTGCGAACGCCAGCTTTTCCGAAGTATCGCAAACGTACCATTGTGTAATTATTAAGAGAGTCGGGTCATAGTTCATTTTAAAGAAATTAACAACCATGGATGTAAACAAAAAATTCGTATTAAAGTTAATGCACTGGTAGTGGGATATTTTGTGCGTAAACTGGTATATTAAATTTCGTGTGCAATTGTGATGAAAAATTAACACAATTGTAAATTGTGATTAAAATTGGAAATACTTTACTTTTAATAATTTACTTTAATTCTGCTGCTCGCAGTAAAACAGGTACTTACGTTTCTTGTCCGCAAACATTCACAATTATTTTCATCAATGTGAAAAAAAAATCTTGTCCATTTTACAAAATCGTCTGCATAATTGGGGACGTTTGTGGACGTAAAAAAAATGTGTTAAATGTACAAATATTTTTTACTGTGCAAAAGTTATTTAAATCCACTAACTTACTTTAATTTCACTTTAAAAATCCATTAAGTTTAATTTACCAATTGTTTCCAATTAACTTTTTCATCACAATTGCACGTTCAATTTGATGCACACGTTTTTCCACAAACGCCTCCAGTCCGGTGCATTAAATAAAAAATTATTTTTAACAGACATTATTTGTAATCTCCACACCGGGAACAAAAATTATTTTGGCCCTTGAGAAAGACACGACCGACAGCTCAGGTCTGAGGTATCTCGATTCGCTCCTACGAATCATACTCTCAATTATCACACTTCAATAATAATAATAATAATATAACACACATAACAGTAATAATATTACACTATAAAAACAAATTGTAAATTTAATGTACTGAAACTTGAAATTTACTTACGTTATTTACATTAATCGAACATTAATCTACTTTCGTCTAAAATAAAAAATACCACATATTAAAATTACAAATCTTGCCTGAAAGTTAAAAAAATTTAATTAAAAATAAAACTCACTGTAAAATGTGCTTGAAATTTTAGAAACAATTTATGTAAAAAAATCTTTCGGTACCGTTCATTTATTGTCAAACTAATTTTTTTTACAGTGCACACAATATACATATCATCATCATAATATATATTGTGCAAAATTTACAATTACAATTTATATTATTTATATTATTACTATTATTACAAAATTATTATCATTACAATTCTATCACCATAAAAAATTGACCCGACTCGAGAGCCCCAGCATTAAGAATCCTCCGATAATTGCTAACTTCGCGAATGGTTCACGAGGCATGGCCGTAGATGAGAGGGTCGTTAAACTCACCCCCCCTGGTCTCGACCCCGTCCTCGATGATGATCGATCGAGGACTCCGTTCGCCTGACGAGGGCTGCAATCCCTGCGCGCAATTTTCTCTGTATCACTCTCGCTCGACTTTTATCATTGTATTTCCCCCCCCTCGCTGTTTCCTCGCCGAACCCCCCCCCCCCCCCTCCTCCAACCCCCGTCCGGTAAAGCAATGTCCGAAAAACATTATTTCGCCCGCGAGAACGGTGGGACGGCATTCGCATGTGAAACTGTTGCGCACGAACGCGCTGAATAATTTCTCGAGGGAGGTCCAACCACCCTCGAGGCTCCGGGGTGGAGCCCCGACGAATAAACGAATCTGGTCGATCGTTCTCCGAGGAATTGGCGAGCTTACGAGGACCAAAAAAAAATCCTCTGAGATATTCACCGCGAATGATAAAAACCACCCTCCGGCGGCCCCGACGATTGAATCCAATAACTGAAATGTTAGATCGTGCGCGAAAATGATATTTGCCCGGATCTCCGAGGTCGCGATTGAGGAATAATAACGATCGATCGGGGGCGAATAATCGACGGGCGGCGGAAAAAATATTAAAATGGGTCGAAACGAGCTCGCAGTTTTTCTGGTCCCGCGAACTAACTACACATGAAGGCTTGGAAATTCTTTAGTTGCTTGAGGGGTAGTTTAGTGATTTTTTTTATTATTTTTTATGAATTTATCGATTATTTGTTGGTTGATTAACGAGCGTGCTTTGTAATTTTTTTTTGCTTGATATGGACAGCTCTTTACCCCAGTTTTGTGGTTTTTTTCATCGAGACAAAGTCTCCTTTTTTCAGTTCGTACACTTGGAGTTATTCCACGATTTTGAGTTTTTCTAAAAATTATTTTTATGATTTTTGTTCTCGTTTTTGTTAATTTGCGGGGTGACTTAGGGGGTTTGGTATTTGTTGGTACTTTACAGGTGCCTTGGGACTTCCGACCCTCAATTCCGGAGACGCGTCGCTACACAACTACTCTACAGAGTACAGAATCATTCCCGAACAATGAGCCATTTAGAGACCGAAAGAGAGGACGATGTAAACAAAAAATTAAATGAGCAAAAAAATAAAATAAAAAATAATGAAATTAAACTGTTAATGCGACGAAGTTAAAGGGTTGCGGATGCGGTACATGGACGATGGGAAAGAATCCCCAAAAAATATATGATGGAACAAATTTTTAAAAAATACATAAATAAAATGAAATAAAAATAAAACGTAACTAACGATACGAGACTGCGTCGCTGCCAATGGCTCTCGTGGTTCGGTGTATGTGCAGAGTTCATACAGCGCCAGCCCGGTGCGTCCGGAGACGCGGAGATACCGCCGGATGGCCAAGTGTCGATCGATCAAACGAAACGAAAGAGAATGAAAGAAAACAAAAAAAAAAGGAAAAAAATCGACTCGATATCGGCACGGCCGCGAGTGGAAAAAGATAGCGTCGCTATTTTCACTATTGTACATAGTCATCGACTATACACACGGGATTTTAAAAAATGATATACATATATGTATATATATATATATATATATGTATACAAAATTCGCAAGGGAGAGAGGGAGAGCGATATTAAAATATCTATGAACACCATCGGCGACCAAAAAAGGAGCGGCGGTCGAAACGACATCTCGAGGGGTTTAATTACGTCCTCCAAAAATCATTATAAACAATACACCGACATAATTTCCAAAAAAATTAAATAATCCCCATCGATGTCTTTAACAAAAAATTAAATTGCTTGTTTGCAAAAAAAAAATGTATCTCATTAAATGATTATTATCCCAAATAATAAATCAAGATAATTTTACTAAACTAAAATAATCCACTCCAACGTCGTTAACAAAAAATTCAGTCGTTTATTCGCAAGGAATCTATTTCATTAAGATACCATGAAAAATGCACCGACATAATTTTACGACAGAAAAAAAGAGAATAATCCACTTCGATGCAGTTAAAAAAAATTCAATTGTTTACATGCAGTTTGTATTTTTTTTTTTTTAATCGGGTCTGTGAAGAATCGTGTCGATGCGCCCGCGACGGCTCCTCTCCGGGAGCTTGTGTAACGCGGTGAGAAAGGGCTCGCGAATAGAGCGGGGAGATAGAGAGTACGGCCGTCGTATTTCACAGTCATTACCGTAGCACGCTCGCGTTCTCGTTGCATCCACGCAATAAATCGTCGGTTACCGTTAGCGTGACAGGACCGGGGGTATG
>JAPYZD010002155.1:0-17009 GCA_030522725.1 Ichneumoninae sp. B BG-2022a | reverse complement strand
AATTAATCTTCTCAGTACCTTTAGTATACATGATTTTTTTCAGATTTTTACACCATCAAGAAGTATTTGCAATTTTCTCTTATTGTTGTCGAACTTATGTGAAGTCAGCGAGCAACGAAACTCCCTTCTTAACAGTAATTTTCGTGGTTTTTAGGGCACCTCTCCTTATACTGGGCCTCGAGCCTCTTCACTTTTCTATTGTACTCCGGATGACTTCCGTCTTTCAGCTGTTGCACCTGCTTCTTCAAGCTCGCCAGCTTGTCCTGGTACACTCTGAAAGCAAGCACAGATGAGCATTGGTCGTCTGTGTGAACAACATTTTTAGAGTAAACAAGGAGTCAATGGAAAAAATAAAATGTCTCACTGTTCTCTTATCTCTGTGTATTCTTCTGACTTGCCCATGTCCGTTTCGCTCGCCTCTTCGGTGTCTGTACAAAAAGTTAGTTTAATGTAATGGTTTGCACCGAGTTGATGTCGAACTTGACGCGACAAGTAAATCGGAGCGCTTACCCTCGTCACTTTCATCCTGGTCTTCGACGTCTCGCTCCTCGTCCAAGTACTCCTCGTTATCCTCATCCATTTCGTAATCATCCTGACCGTGAACCGCGGAAAAGGGTGAGCCTTGATAGGACATCTTCGTATTTACGTGTTTATACGAATTAGATACGAAACTAACTCCGAAACAACGTAATCATTTTTTCTCTCTCGATTGCGAATACGATTTAAGGAACGAACTCACGAGAACGCCAGCAATTCGCTAGTGGAACTTATCATAATGAAGGGCTCGATGTATTTATGTCAAAACTCCCGAAAAAACGAGCGCAGAAACTTTCGGACACAGCTTGTACACAAACAACTTGTGATTGTGACTAAAAAAACATAACAGGTTTAGGTTATGTTAGCCATGACGAAACTTCCGCTGTGAACTCCGCCATTTTCGACCTGCGCAGAACGCTGCTGCGCATGCGCATAGGTGGCGCACTTGTTATGACGATTTAAATTATTTCTCACAGGTAGGAATTGGAAAAATGTATGAGAAGAATAGCTAGATGGCTCACAGATAGCTAAAGCCATGAAAAGGGAAATAAAGAAGAAAAAAATAAAATCACAAAATTGTTTGTTATGATAAAAAAAAATGGTAGGGTATCATTTATAACAAACTTATTTAAGCAAAAACTCATTTTCGGCAAAAATTGACTACGTCGGAGAAACACCATGTACAAGAATTTTATAAACTGTAGATGGCGCTGTAAGACTGCTTTGTACCGAATTTAGCTTTTTTCGAATACAGTAGCAGGCAATTGAAGTGGAACAAGGTTATTTTGGCAAAAGTATACGTAAAGGGTCCAACTTTTGCCAAAACTGTCGAAAAATATCGTGTTCCACTTCAATTGCCTACTATTATAGTTTAAGAAGCAAGTGTGCGAACCAACATAAGTGGTCAGCAATTTTTGCGTTACCGAAGTTCTTTCTTGTTATGCGCCCTAAAGCGTTTAACATGTAATCGCAGCATCGCGAGTTCGCGACCAGTTTTTTATGCTATATCTTTTCTTTGTTATTTTTTATTTTATTAATGTCGCCATCGTCTTCTTAATCGATGGCGACATTTTCGACCGGAAGTGACCTCCGATTTGAAAATCTAATTTTTCGATCGGAAGTGACGTCATACTTGAGATACGTCACTTCCGGTTTGAAAATCTCATTTATCAACCGGAAATACGGCATTTCTGATTTGAAAATCTCATTTATCGACCGGAAATACGTCACTTCCGGTTAGAAAATCTCTTTTTTCGACGGGATGTAACGTCATACCTGAAATATGTCACTACGGTCTGGCTGAAATAAGTTTGCAGTAAATGATACGGTACCAAAGAAATGTCTTTCCGTTTTTCTACGGAGACAGAGCTTAGATTTTCGATTGCGGCGGAGCAGTTTCGTCGAAAAAAATATTCATTCCTTCGTTTTGCTTGTTTAAATTTATTATAAAATCATAACAACGAAATGACGAGTATTGAATCTTGATACATTACTTATTAACATAGTACATTAACTAGTCTTTATAATACTTAAACTTGTTGCAGTCGCTGTTTATCGATGGGAACTGGTTTTTTTGTATTGATGAGATATGTTTTAGGAAAGTCATTGGCACTTTCGCTCTTTGAGTTTGCCTCGGGACTCTTATTTTTTTCCGTCGGTCAAACAGCTAGCTCTATTATGTAATATATAACAACGATTATAGTCAATGTAAATATAAATAAGACTTTTAATTAACATTTACTCTTCGTTCGGTTGTACAAAAAAAAACTCGTCGGTGCAAGGACATCGGTCGTTCTCTTTCGATTCTATTTTTCGTTCGTTAATTCACGAGGCGTTGACTTGCTCGATCGCCGAAATTAGATTGTCTAGTCCGAGAAGAAATCCCTCCTCGTGATTCCCCTCCTTCCAGGGTGTTCTGTGGGTCAAAACTCGACCGTCGGGCACCTCGTATGTCTTGGCAAAGTCGATCAGCCACACTCCTACTTTCTCGTTGTCGTAGATCATGAAAATACTGCTGCCGATTACCTGTCGAAACGAACACGCAAACAAGATCGTAAGTAAAATTATCTCCATTAACATTAATTAAACTAGATGTATTCGATGAGACCCTTTCTATGAGGTTGAAAAGAGGCGATGTCTTACCTCGTGAGTTTGAAAGTAACTTGAATTTTCCAGTCTGGATCTAATGTCGCAAAGTCTCTCGAGCAATTGTTCTCTCGTTCTGGAACTATCGCCGAGAAACAGTCTCATAGTACGGAGAACCTGTTCCTGAGATTTTACAGTCTTGAGGTCGGTAATCGGCGGTGCGCCGGGAAGTTTCATAGCTTCGATACGGAATCCATGACTGCACGTGGAGCTCTGTTCTTCCCGGAACTGCATGTATCTCAGTTTCGTAACGGCCCTCTGTTCGTGCTCCAGCTCCGTCGGGGCGTTGGGATCGACCGCGATCATCTTCATGTACAAATCCGGTCTGGCAGTGGTCTTCGATACTTCGGACTCCAAGAAAGTCCTCGTACCGAGTTTAATGTCCATAACATGAGGATCGTGAAAACCGAACAGAAGATCCTGCAGCTCAATGAACGTGTCGCCCTTGTACTCGACTTCGCGATAATATCTCGGCACGCAGTCACGCATATTCTCGTCCTTCGACAGAGCCTCGTACGCGTTTCTCTCGGTATTCTCCGCACCTCCGGTGCGACGCTTCCAGACCGTTCCCGGCCCCGCCGGTGCGAAACCGTCCGGATGGCCCGATAATTGGAACCACGACTTCAGACGATTCTTCAGAAGAATGTCGCTCGCCGGTGCCGTCAACTCCAGAGCGTTCTGAAATGATAACGATTCATTTAAAGAGACTCGTTCATTTTTTATTAATTTTTTTTATCCATCTGATATTTCTATTTTCTGTTTTCTAAATTTTATTTTTGATTTTATTATTAATATATAATATATTATTAATATTTATATATCATATATGCTATATGTATATAAATCCTAATTCATTCATTTCATTTTTCTAATTTTTCATTTAAAGAGACCTGTTCATGTTTTATTAATTTTTTTTTTTATTTTCTGTTTACACTTTACTGTTTCTAAATTGACATCATACTGATTTACGACTGTTATCGTGAAAGGACATTTCTTGTATAATAAATGAATAAATATAAATACATTTTTTTTTTACATCTGTAAAAATGAACATACCAGTGCGAGGTACTTGAGCGAAACATCCTCCCCTGGCATCGCCGTGTCCAACAGTACATTAGGAAACTGTTGCATCGTCGTATTGAGAAGAGTCGATGGCCTAGCATCGCAAGCGGCGATGCGCCCGTTAGCCGTAGACGAGAAGTTGCATATCTTGCTGTCGTTGCAATTTTCACATCTGCCCGCGTTGTTGTTGCTCCTTCGCCATTGACGAAAGGCGTGCACCGGTGAGCACGTACCCGACGACGCTGACGACGAGGCCGATGCAGCGTCGGCGAGTTCTCTCCTTTCCTCATCTTTTTTATCGCTCTCCTGTTGCTTGCTTCTCGAAAACACGATCCTATCGTGACTCTTGCGATTGACTCGCAGCTTCGATTCCTTGCTCTCCTTGTTGTTCGGCGGCTGTAACACGAACAAACCTGCGAATTATTTCGGCTGTCGACGACGACGGTAGATTTATTGCCGACGGAGTCGCGTCGAGTAATCCGCTATGTCGAACGGATTACTTTTTCCTGCGTTTACGGCGTTGGCTACGAGCTTCGGTCTCGAGCAACAGCTGATCGCAGCGCGAACAAAGAGACGATTCGCCTTCGATATTTTTCGAGTGTTTTGTTATTTTTGTTTACATTTTTTTTTTGTACGATCGGAAAAATACTGCAGCGGAGATAATCGAAAGAGGAATAACTGGAAACCCATTCATCTTCGCAGGCGGTCAATTAAGTTGGCTAATAAACTGAACGACTAAAATAGCTGAGGCAGGCGTCTGCTCTGTCGATTGTAATGGCCGTATTACGCGAGCACGTGGCTGCTGCGTGAGATAATGGGGGAACCCATTATCTCACATGTGCGGGAGATAATTTCATCCGCAGGTGGAAATCCTTCGAAGTTACGATAAAAAGTGACGAACGATTTATAACCTTATTTGGTTCATCTTCTTCGAGATTGCGACGTTCCGTTAGCCAAATCTTGTATCTCAGCTGCTATAAAATTGACCAACGAAAATTCACGCTATTCTCCGGATCCCGCCTATCTTCGGTACTCGAGAAGGGGCCGTCTTTATAAATTTTTATAACGCAGTATTGAAGAGTCTCTCTCGCGACGATCTCGCACGCAGCTCCGATGATAACATCATCGAGACGAGCGAATTCCTCTCGCCACGCACACACACACACACGCATACTGGAACCTCGCGATGTGTGCGCGAGCGCAATTTATACTTTCGTCTTTGCGTAGCTACACCCCGATGATGATGTTTATGTGTAAGCTTTTGCGAAAGATCCGCACGTAAATGGTCGCTCAACGAACTGCAGCGAGAATAAACCGTTGAATAATATGTTTGCCTCGTTATTCATTTCAAATCGCTACTCAATGTGCGTAACGCACACATCCGCTGTACTCATTCTCGTCGCCCATTGTGATACGCATGTGAGCCTACATTAAGTACCCGAGCGTTATACATTACTGCCTTATCATGCGCGTTCGTTAACCGCTACCCTTCCGCGTATAAGACCGTTTACTGTTTATACACACTGTATTTGATGACGATGAAATATTGTTATATATTAACAAATTCATGACCGACTTTCTTTTTTATCATAATAGGCTAGATAAACTTAACCGGCAAGATCAAATCAGTCAAATAGTTTCCATAAACATTATTATTATTATTACTCGATAATGAAATGAACGGGGAACCACTAAAGTTACCGAAAAATCGAACTTACGTTTCATTGATTTTTTTAACAATGTAGGAATTTAACAATGCGCGTTTCTTAACCGCTACCCTTCCGCGTTTAAGAGCTTTACGATTTATACACACTGCATTTGACGATGGAATATTGTTATAAATTAACAAATTTATGACGAACAAAAAATCAGTCAAATTGTTTCCATAACAATTATTACTATTATTTATTCCTCAATAATAAAATGAACGAAAAGCCATTATAGTTACCGAAAGACCGAATTTATGTTCCATACATTTTTTTAATAATGCGTTTTTTTTACCGCTAACCTTCCGCGTGTAAGACCGTTTACAATTTATACATACAATATTTGACGATGGAATATTCTTATAAATTAACAAGATTATGACGAACGTTTGTTTTTTTATAACTTTTTTTTAAATTTTATAGGCAGATGAATAAAGTTAAGTGACGATATCAAGCCAGCCAAATTCTTTTCATAAAAATTATTATTAATGTTATTACTCAATAATAAAATGAACGAAGAGCCATTAAAGTTACCGAAAAACCGAATTTACGTCATACATTTTTTTAATAATGCTCTTTCTTTTAACCGCTACCCTTCCGCGTGTAAGACCGTTTACAATTTATACATACAATATTTGACGATGGAATATCGTTATAAATGAACAAATTTATGACGAACGATTATTTTTTGATAACTTTTTTTTATTTTATAGGCAGATGGATAAAGTTAGATGACCATATCAAGTCAGCCAAATTCTTTTCATAAACATTATTGTTATTGTTATTACTCAATAATAAAATGAACGAAGAGCCACTAAAGTTACCGAAAGTTCGAATTTACGTTTCATTGATTTTTTAACAATGTAGGTGCGTCTAAACCGTTCACACGGATGTTGATGTCGCAAGTATGCAAGTCCTCCACGCTTTGCATGTTTGCTATCGGGTGTTTTGATTGCCGGTATTGTTTTCATCGGCGTACGTAACGCACCGGCGAAAAGTTTTAATTTAATGCAACGCCGAGATAAGCCGCCGGTTGTTCGAGCGACAATGTCGTCATCGTATGATAACGAGTTTTAACGAGAGTAGTCGGGAATGAAATTCAATCTCTCCAATGCACGGTTTCAATTTCGCGCTCCCGTTGTTCGATTATATCCGAACAGCGCCGGGTTACCGCAACGAGTAATCTCGTCCACGGCTTCTCGAGAGTTATTTACGGAGAACGAACCATTGTTTTTTTTCGCTTTCATTTATCGTTGTCGTTCTCTTCGACGCTGGAATATATTGCCCTTGGAAAATGATATCTGAGCAGTCGAGAGCGGCATGAGCTTTGCCTCGAATCAAGCGACGAGGTCATTGCGACGAGGCGAACACGCGAAATTTGTATGCCGTTGATAAAGTTGCTTCCGAGGATGAATAAAAAGAAAAAGAAAAAAAAGAGCGACCACCGAGGTGTTTTCCTTGATTCAACGACGAGCGACGACTCTCCGCTCTCTCTTCTCCCACAAGAATTTTGATGTGTTCCGAGTTTCGTTGTGTCGGGCATGCCGGTGTGTCTGGCACGATCAGACCGAAAGTTCAGCAGGAAGCGATGGGTCGTTCATCCGTTCGAAATAGATTTTGCAAAGCGACCGAGAATCGCGACACTCGCGTGGTGTCATCGTCGATCCAACGGCGACATAATTTTTACAATTTGCCACGACGATAACATTTTTCTTTTTAAAATGGCACATCCGTTTAATTTAACGTTGAACAGGAAAGCACGGCCTCTCGCCGCTGGCGGCAGCCAGTAGGTCGCCGGACCTTTCACGGAGGGAGACCTACTTGACTCTCGGCCGTGCTCCGCGAGAGCGTTTAACAGAGCGGGCGCACGCCAGTCGACCAAAGACCTAATCCATGTCGCGAGGATCGTGCGATTTGCCCGTAACGGTAAATGGAACGAAGCAGTTGCGAGGACGACGCTCCTTCCTATCGCGAAATTTTGTCCAAAACTCCGCTCGCGTGATATTGCAGAGACTGAGAATAAAGGCGAACTTTGGATACAACATTATCGATTTTCCGCTCTAACCATAAAGACCGACTGGAGTCTACGCTACGACGTAACGGGGGTTACGCACACGTCCCCGTCGCTACAATAAAGACGAATGAAAGAAACTCCTGTAATCCGCAATTCCATCGTTCTCTCGCCGGGCGTTTCAGTCTACGATCGACGATCCACAGTGACCTATAATGTAAATCTAGAGCACTCGTGATTTATGTACCTTGTTGAAGTGTGCCTGGAGTAAACGCTCGTACTGATCGACTGCACGAAGACAGATCCTCGTTGTAAAAGCTTCCATTCGTGCTGGCAAAGGCGCGTGGCACACACCGCTTGACATTATACCCGATATAACTGTTAATCACTCTCCGAAACGGTCCCGTAGAATCCTGACGTTTTCACGGAGTTGGTATTGAAAGAGAAAAATAATAAAACAACGACTTCACAGTCTCCAACGAACCCTTTCACTCGATACACTGATTCATCGACACCGATTGATTCACACAAACGGGCGATATTTGGCTCGCGTCTCTGTCACTGCAAGAAGCCTCGTCGATCGAACTCGAAACTTACGGAGGCGCGCGACGATCTTCACGCGGGTATCGTGGAACTTGCGAGAATCCGTCGATGGAGAAAACTCATGTTGGCTCCGTGCAAAATGTGTTTCTGTAAAGGTTGCCCGTAACGCGCCTGCTCACCACTGCCTGCTACTACTGAACAGCCGAGAGAGTACCAACGTCATTTTATCGCCTCGGTCTCTCCCCCGCGTCTCTCTCCCACTTTGATACTACCGACACACAATCGAACGTGAACTCATCCACGGCCTTTACAACATTTGTAACGCCACCCCGTTACAGGCAGACTTTCTACCCCTCCAGCTATTTGCAATTCACAATCTTCGTTCGTTCACTCGGTATTGACTATACATTTTTTTTAGGTTTCCTACCCTCTTATCGATTATATTCTCGAGGGGGCTTCGGCGAGTTCTCGAGTTTCAGTAAATAAACTAAGGTTGCTCGATCGAAGATTAATGGAAATATCGAAACTGTTGTTACGCGTGTAACATTTACGGAATAAACGGCGATTGATGCGTCTACGGTGATATTTGTCACGCGAGGTGTATTTTTTATTTACTCGGTAAAATATCGAATTTGCGAAACGGAATGCCGGAAGTTGTAGTAAGAGACCACCGTCTCTCGTTCGCAGTAATTGCTGTTAATCAGCATCGCTTGTGATGAATCGCGGTTGCTCACCGTTCGAAGCTCCGACGAGGAATGATTCACGTGCGGACATCGAGATCCTCGCTTGCTGAAACTCACGGCGTAATGTTTTTTTTTTCTTTTTTTTCCGTTTCGACACAATTACCGTGTGCAATCCGCAGCTCGGCGGAAGAGGTTCGATGAACAATCGGATGATGCGACGACGCTATCGATAGAATTGCTGTGAAAAATAAATTACACAGAGACCTCATTAAGACTTGCAAAAATACGGAATTAAAAAGTATAACCGCGTGTTCTACGTCGACCGAGTTTCTTTTTTTTTCGTACTATGAAATCATGCTATTGCTAAATTTAGATTCGACATTATTCTCAGGCACCGAGAGAGCAGGATATTCTAGTTATTATCGCTGTGCAAACAGTGTACAGTGCGAGGGAGGAATGGCGATTTGATAGCTAGTTATCGTGCGTACACGACCTTCTTGCGTTCACGATAGACGAAACCCGAACGGAAATTATGGACTCCCCGGCCGGGAAGTACTTCCTCTCGTCGAGGACAAAAAAATACCATTAATTTAATATTGAGTTTGTACAACGATTGATAATTCCAGCTATTCAGATCGCCATAAATTTTATTATTTACGAAGTCGTCGCTGCAAATTCGTTTGGAAATTAATTTCCTCAAAATTGAAAACAAAACCCGAACGGAAATCCTGGACTTCCCGGCTGTGAAGTTCCTTCCTCTCATCGAGGACAAAAAAATACCATTAATTCAAGATTGAATTTGTACAACGTTTGATAATTCCAGCTATTCAGATCGCCATAAATTTTAATATTTACGGAGTCGTCGCTGCAAATTCGTTTGGAAATTAATTTCCTCAAAATTGAAAACAAAACCCGAACGGAAATCCTGGACTTCCCGGCCGTGAAGTTACTTCCTCTTATCGAGACCAAAAAATACCATTAATTCAATATTGAGTTTGTACAACGATTGATAGTTCAGCTATTCAGATCGCCCTAAATTTTAAATAAATAAATAAAATGGAAAACGAAACCGGAACGGAAAAACGTGGATACCCCGGCCGCGAAGGTATTTCCTCTCATCGAAGCCAAAAAATACTACTAATTCACGATTGAATTTTTTGCAACGATTGATAATTCAGCTATTCAGATCGCCCGAAATTAAAAATAAATAAGTAAATAAATAAATAAAATTGAAAACGAAACTGGAACGGAAATCGTGGACTTCCCGGCCATGAAGTTACTTCCTCTCTCATCGAGGCCAAAAAAATACTATTAATTCACGATTGAATTTCTGCAACGATTGACAATTCAGCTATTCCGATCGCCCTAAATTTTTAATAAATAAGTAAATAAATAAATAAAATGGAAAACGAAACCCGAACGGAAATCGTGGACTTCCCGGCCGTGAAGTTACTTCCTCTCATCGAGGCCGAAAAAATACTATTAATTCACGATTGAATTTCTGTAACGATTAATAATTCAGCTATTCAGATCGCCTTAAATTTTATTCTCCACGGAGCCGGTGCTGCAAATTCGTTTGGAAATGAATTTCCTCGAAATTGAAATCGAAATCGGAACGGAAATCGTGGACTTCCCAGCCATGAAGTTACTTCCTCTCATCGAGGCCAAAAAAAATACTATTAATTCACGATTGAATTTCTGCAACGATTGATAATTCAGCTATTCAGAGCGCCTTAAATTTACGTTGCTACGAAGTCGTCGCTGCGAATTCGTCTCGACGTTAACTTCCTCGAAATTGAAGACGAAAACCCGAATAGAAATCGTGAACTCCCCGGCCGAGAAATACTACCTCTCATCTAGGGCGAAAACGTACCATTAATCAGCGACTGAAATTCTACGATTAATCATTCAGTTACTCAGATCGCCATAAATTGATTCGCTACAGAGTCATCGCTGCAAATTCGTCACAAAATAACTTTCGTCGAAATTCGAGACGATTCTCAAACGGAAATCGTGGATTCCGTTCACTGGTCCTGTCCATTCACTGGCTGGTTCATCCCACTTCCTCTAATCGCGGACGAAAAGTACAATAAATTCGAGATTAAATTTCGACAAAAATCAATAATTTAGTTTCGCGGTTCGTCACGAATTCTATTCTCTGCAGAGTCGTCGCTGCAAATTCGTCTCGACATTAATGTCCTCGAAATTGAAGCTATCCCGTGCAACGCAATTATCTACAATTTTCAATTCTTCAATTCACGTAATTGTGGCGAATATCGTGTCTCTCCGTTCCACACCCACGCAAAAAAAAATATATATCTTCCTCGGATTAACGATTTCCGAGAGAAACTACAGCCGCGGGTACACAAGAAGCTGAAGCTGCCACCGTGGCAGTAATTCCATCATGAAGGCATCTCTTCACCTTGGAATTGAAGAATTTTTCCGTTGACGCTATCGTATACGCAGTAAGGTGTGAATCTGCAAACCCGCCGCTTCGACGCCTCGCGCTCGAATAAGTACACGCGTACTCTCGCGTAAAGAGAGTACTTGCCTGAGTGGGCGATTCTCGCAAACTTTCGTGAATAAATCTGTTTTGAGACATGAAAAAAAAAGCAATTGCGACATCTGTCTCGTCGATGGGGTGTTTTTATCCGGAAGGTGAGAGACGGGCTCGAGGTGAGGGACGCTCGATGTGGCAAAACTCATTTCGAGCTCTTCTACACCAGTTTCTCTCTGTCCAACTGCCCGGTTATCGCCGGCCGTTATAAGGGGGCTACCGCTTTATCTCTCTTCTGGCCCGACAGCACGCGAGAACGTGCGTCATTGCGGGCACACATGACGTCTCTTGGTGCTGCGGCCCGTTTCTTCGCCGCGATCGCACCGAGTGGTGAAATGTGCCCTGCTTAAACATCACACTTGTAGAAAGTTCGCAAACTTTCGTCAAGAACATCTAGAAACAAACAGAAAAAGAAAACGATAATGTCGCATATGAGATCAGAATTGTCGAAGATAAAATTGTTATCGTAATCTAAAAAATTATAACAATAATACATGATCACGAAAACGGCTGATTCAATAAAAAAAAAAAAAAAATTACTCGTATCGAGAGGAACGGAAACCGGCGTCCTATTGAAATATCACATGTGATATCATAATTGTCGAAGATATCATTGTTATCGTAATCTAAAAAATTATGACAACAATGCACGACCACAGAAACGGTCGATTACGTAAAAAAAAACAATTACTCGAATCAAGCGGGACGGAAACCGACGTCCTATTGAAATATCGTATGTGGGATCATAATTGACAAAGATATCATCGTTATCGGAATCGGAAAAATGATAACAATAATGCACGAACATAGAAACGGTCGATTACATAAAAAAATATACTCGTATCAAGCGGGACGGAAACCGGTGTCTGATTGAAATAAAATATAATAATTTCTGTCGGGGCGAATTATGCAACGAAACGTACGATCGTCATATACGTAACAAGGACATTTAGGCCAGTCAACTTTTCAAAGCTAATTATGATTTTGATCTCGCAGATCGGAGAGCCTTGATAAAGGCGTGAATGAATTCCTCGCGTTTGACCAAGACGAAGGATGAAGCGCCGAAGCCAATAGGCGAAAGGGATTGCGTCTCGATGAAGCAGAGGCAGAAGAGGAGGAGGAAGAAGAAGAAGAAGAAGAAGAAGAAGAAGAAGAGTGAAGACCTGGTAACAGGTCCGCATCGGCCGGTGAGTGGGTACAGACTGGATCTACGCTCGTCTAAAGCCCATTGGATAAAAAAAGAAGAACCGAGATTGTGTGTCTCGATGGTCCGGTAGAAAGTGAGAAAACAGTAGTGGTACGTGTGTGTGCGACGAGGGAGCGAGAAGGAATGAGCCTCGCCGCTCCGTAGCCTCGTTAGTCCATGCCTCTCTGTCCGTGTCTCGAACATAATTTTTCTCGTTTTTTTTTTCTTTCAGTTCGTTTTTTTTCTGCTCTCCAAGTGTGCGAGCTAAATGTTGAACGTTCGATGTCCGAGTGTGATGGTGAATACCGTCTCCCCGGAGGTCAGCATTGACGCAAATCCATCCGATGTCACGTGACCCCGGCGGTAGGCCCCGAACACAATACCCTCTCCGACGACACTTGTGCCGTCGAGCCGACGACCACCTTTCATTTGAATCCAATGCCTGGCCCCCGCTGCCACGTACGTGCGTTCCTGCGTGCATATATGCGTTTCATGAGCTCGTTGACACATTTACAATAACACATGAATTACTATTTATAGTAGAGAGAGGGAGATATATATATACATACATATATATATATATATATGCGTGTATACGGAGAGAAAAATATCTGGCCCACCCACGCGTTAATCAACAATTAACACTCATCCGGCAAACGTCGAATTCTGATTACGACTCACTGCAAGATACACCGAGCACTAGAGGCGATTTGCTATTTATCAGTTTTGTCAGTATCGCCACTTCGCAAATGTTTTGCATTAGTTTTTTTTTATAGGACGATTAGAATATTTCTTTAATAGAGGTTTAATAGAGAATAATTAGGATGATTGCGATAATTGCCGTTGCCGGAGATTCTAGGGCTCATCGGGAAGGCACATGGTATGTGAAAAACCGCACCTCGTTTCGAGCCTCATTAGTATTCATTATCGTTATCTATACAAATAAAGAGATATATCGTAGTACGTAGTACACAATGGCACGTGTCCGCGCACTGAAAATTCATAATATTCTTTGTAACAAGCTTTAAAATCGATATTTCTCGTGCCGCGATTGGAATGTCGATGGCGGGTTTAGCATGGAAATTGATCGTAAATTTATCAAATTTATTTATATATTTTCTCGTCTATTGTTAGCGACCGAGACGTATGTCGAGAGTAGTTTAAAAAAAAACTCAGCGCCATCCGCCAATGCTTTATTTACAGTTGGAATAATCGCCTCAAATTGGAGCTTAATTTTTTTTGGCACTTGTTTATCTTCGAGATACGGGAATGGAATTCCAAGGCGTAGCTGAGAAATAGGATCAGAGCTTGTTCGCAGAATCTAATGAGACTCCAAATTTACGAAATTTGATGGCCAAGTCTCGTGACGCACGACATTTTTTAACGATCCCGGAAGTGGCTTTCTAGTTTTTGTCGCGTTTTCTGTCGTCAGCCAGATGGGACGGCGGGAGCTGCCCAGAGATGACAAACTCGACGCGCTCAAAGCCGTGGGAAGAAGAGCTCCACCGAAGGCAACAATATTTTTGCGAGCATCCGGCTCTATCTCTTGCATTCCTCCTGTTTTTACTATACCGCTATACGGTCACGATTTTTCGCACTGCTAGCGGTAATGCGCACAACCGGTTCGACTATAGACACGGCCGTCTTCGTGTGCGACAATCGTTTCCCTTTGATTTCTCTTTGCATAATTCATTGGAACAATCGATATTTTCCTGATGCATCCATGCGCTGCTCTCTATACACACGAACGTCGTAAGATTCCAAGAAAAAAAATTCATAATACCGATTATTGATCTCTACCCATGAGTCTCGCTTTTCAATTATCATGGAAAAACCGTTCTGGAAATTCATATTTTTTAATTATTTAAAAAAGTATAAAATGTATAAAATGTATATTACTAATTAAACGACTTGCAGTATTTGTTTTAGATTTACAAAAAAAAAAAACAGGTTAGACACTTTCAGCAAACCTCTGCGAAGGTCTCTGACGAGCTCAGTAGCTGTGCACTATAGTGAAGAATCTTAGCCAAATCCTGACGCTGCTTGTCGTCCGGTGTGCTGAGGAGCGTCAATCTACCGAGAACCTCCTGTATTCTCTGAGAAAATCCTGCGCTCCGTATCGTCAGTTTGCCCTTTTGATTGTTGCTCACCAGAGACCAAAGTATCGTGCCCGCTATTCCTATCTCGCTGAAGGAACTGCTCTCCAGTATTGTGCGTAGAAGATTTATGAAGGCCACTTTAAAGAAATGTACACATTAAATTTATTGACGACAGAAAAAGAAACACTTTTTTAAAGACTATAAACGGCGAAGAATTGATAATCACCTGAAGCGAGGAGACGAGGCCTGTTCGACGAATTGAATACCAAATTGCGTAGCGTTGAAATAGCCAACAGTCGTGTCGCCGGTGTGTTTGACCTCGCTAATTCGATAAGGACGTCCAAGCCGTCTGGAGCCTGACGATAAAACGGGAATACATTTACACGTGTTTGAGCTACGGAAGCTCGACGATAATTGCAGAAAGATAAGTAGGGAAATTTACTTTGGGAACGCAAACTTGTCCCTCCTCGTAGAAAGTGAAGTCATTGAGAAATTCCAGACAGTAAACTTCAAGAAGAGGCCACGGTTTCACTCTCTTTGTTGCTACCGGATGAATTTTCCCGAAGAATTGCAGGAGATTGCTCTAAAAGTAAGAAACAGGATGAGGTTACAAACAAGAAAGCTGAGAATAAGAAAATTTCATCGACGCAAGGGGTAAAACGAACCTTCGAAATGGCGACTCGACATTCGTGTACACGAACGGCATTTCGCAAAATGTGAAACGCAAAGTGCAACTTTTGATTATTGAAGTGACGTCCGACCTTGTCGATTTCTCTGCCGACGAGGCTTATTACAGAATGCAACAAGGAAGCTGTGTTGGGAGTTCTTCTAAGCCCGGAGCCGTGGAGAGCAGTCGTCAACGTCAGCGAATGTGAACCTGACGAGAAAAAGATAAGCTAGGTTTGCATTAAGAGAAAATAAAAACTGCGTGCAATCGTACAGTAATTTACCCGGTGATTACAAATAGATTTACGGTAAACATGTATATATTCCAAGTGAAAACACGTGTGTCCGTTAAACGATCGACTTATGGTCTACGACCGTTTGCTTATTCTAATCACCTTCTGAGCAATTAGTCGTGAAGGTCGCAACGAGTTCAAGAACCGAGGCGATAGTCTTATCGTCGAGTGATATCCAAGCCCAGAGTTTGTGTAGAACATCCGCCAAACCTGCTTTTGCGAGTCTCTCCTTCACCTCTACGCTGTTATACATGAAGTTCATCAGGAGACCGAGAACTCTCTTCGTGTCGTTCAGCAATGGACAAAACTGCGTAAAAAAATCATCGACTGAACAATAATTACATATACGATAATATGCAAACATACCTTTTTATCTCGGTTAGTTTTAGTTTCGTGGATCTGATAAGGCTGAAGAGTGAATTCAGTGTGAAATTCTTTGAGTATCAGAAGACACGTCTCTCCAAGATTTTCACCCAGAGCAGTTTTCTTAGCTTCCGCAGAGACGCACAGCAAATTCGACAGAGCTCCGATAACGATGTCCTTGTCTCTCGTAAAATTTGATAAATTCTTCGACTTGGCGTAGTTGTGAGCGATGAAGAGATGTATGAGATTCTTCGAAATTTCACAACCGAGCGGTACGCGTTGTTCTCCTCTTTCTCTTCCGCTCGTGTTCTCCTGTTCCGAGTTCGCTGTGCCGATCGAATTTTTCGCAACGGATAATTTGTTTATACTCGATAAAACCTGACGCAAGTGGTAATCATCATTGTGCAACGAATCCGAGGATATTACGAGGGTCGTGTCGAGAACCGAGCTTAAAGATAATTCCGCGGATTCGTGAATAATATTTTTTTTCTCAATCTCATCGTCGCTGCTCCGTTGAATCTCCTGAGATAGCAGAGACGCCAGACATCCTATGGAACTCATACGCAGTTCCGGGAGAGATTCTTTCATGGATTGGCTGATCGAACTGAGAATTGTCTGAGGACCTGAGAATTCGCTCGACGTTATCGTTTCCATGTGCTGCTGTCCGCTCTCCGTGAGCGAGAGAGCCGATAAGAAGTTGTATACCTCTGTGGAGAGGCTCTTTCGCAAGTACGTCACGCGTCCTTCCTCCTCGACTGCGCAGAGAAGACGAGATTAAACGTAGATATTCATTTTCGGAAAAACAACGTATTAAGTTAGTACTAGCACAATGACTGACGCGGCCTACGTTCGAGAGAAAAAAGTCAAAGTTTACAAACACTTCTCGATGAGAAAAAAAATCTGAAAAATTCTAGCATATAAAAGGTACTGAAAAGATTGTTTGTGCATAATAATAATTTCAGAATGTTCATAACAAATTATTGAAAAAAAATTGTGCAACAAATTACCCGACAACCAAATTTTTTTTATTACGAAAATGATTTGTTAATTTTTCTGAACACGTATGAATTTTTTCAGAATTTTATCTAATGCTTGAAAATTACGATTTTAAACAAATTTTAACATAAAGGAAACGAATAACATTTTGGGATCATTATT
>JAPYZD010002154.1:0-17849 GCA_030522725.1 Ichneumoninae sp. B BG-2022a | reverse complement strand
TTTTCCTAATTTTCCTAATTTTCCTAATTTTCCTAATTTTCCTAATTTTCCTAATTTTCCTAATTTTCCTAATTTTCCTAATTTTCCTAATTTTCCTAAAGTTCAGTGCGTAACGCCTGACCTGCGTGGATAAAGTCGTATGGGAAATATGTATTCAATTGGATATGGGTGGAATGTAGGTAATAGTACGAGAAAGAATATTGGGTGGAGTATCATCTGAATTGGTTGTGTTCCATTCAGTTCAGTACAGACTCGAACATTTTCGGGTAATCAATCCCATACTGTTTTCCGGACTCTTTCCCAGCAACCGCGTACAATAGGAAAATTTGGGCTGCGCGTGACGCGTGATGCATCAGCCGCTTTTCCACTACCACTGATTTTGCTAAAAGGTGCCTAGAGAAGTTTCACTTTTTTAAAAAGTACGTATCTGATCGAAAGACGCGATATTACATAGATGACCGGAATAGCTCGGTATGACAAATGAAAAATGGACAGATTATCGATATTCCAGATGACAAAAGTCTTGATCAGACTTTCAGAGAGAATAGACGTTTGGCAGTTCGTGCTCGAGATCTTTAGCTGAGATTGTACTAATAATATCCACCCCAAAACGAAATACATTGACTATTTATTCGACGAAAACGTAAAATTGGTGTCAGAAGGGGGGAAATGTAACATTGGTGTCAGAAGTGGAAAAAACAACAATATACTATCAGAAACTATCTATATAGACGTTCCCCCAGGGAACTATTCGTTACAGTAGGAAACACTATCCTATTTCTCAGCGCACTTGGGAAAAAAATTGAAATTTTGAAAAAAAAAAACAAGAGTGTATCTGATCTTCCAGTTTCAAATTTCGCGTGACCTCCCAAGAGAGCCGCGCGTCCCGAGGCGATATTGCAAACTTCCATTGAAATTCGGCGCAACCATCGCAGGATTGTTCGGGCCGTCGATCACAGGAAAGTCCACAGTCCGGCGGAACCGCAATAACGCTAACAATAGGAATTTCTCGGGCTCCCCCGAGAGCGGCTCCGCACGAGGGCTCAAGACGTCGAAGATGAGGGAATGGACGTGAGAGAGCGAAGATCCAAATCCGCAGTCGGAGAATGTTGAGGATTAACGAACGTTACCTTGTCGAGAGTTCGCCGGGAGTTTACTCAGCAATTTCGTGCCGGTACGAAGTGGTGTATCACGTTGAGAATCAATCGGCGTGGAAGACGAGCCGAGAGGATCGCACGATGCGGGTGCGATCGTGCACGGGGATCCGGTCGAACGATGCTCGGTCTCGCCTCCTTCGTCCCGTTCGTGCTACGTCCTGTAGAAACTGTACGAGCCCTCGGGATAGCCCGCTGACGAGCCGGAACAACGGATCCCGCCTGCGTGCCATTCCAGCCGCGAGTTCGACAGCCATACCCGGTTCGGCTCATCCGCGCATCGCCTACCCAATCGAACACCCGGGACAGCTACACCGGAACGCAAACTAGAGCGATCCGAAAGCCTCTCATTGTTCTACCGGTCGTGTCGGTGAAAAATGGACGTGACACCGGATGAATCGAAATGTGTAGTCCGGTGATCGAAATCGTGTTCATTGTTGAGTTGAAACTCGAACGAGGTAACAAAGTTCGAACACAAGTCGCAGCTTGGGCCAGAAAATACAGTTTGAACACAAGTTAGACCTTATACTGGAAAATAAAGTTCGAATCTAAGTTGGAGCTTATACCATAAAATAACCTTCCAACTTAAGCGCTAACTTGAATCAGAAAATGAAGTTTGAACACAAGTTGGACTATAAACCACATAAAGCTCGAACTTACGTTGGAACTTATATCACAGAATAACATTCGAACTTAAATTGATGACCCGAAAATAACCTCCGAACTTCAATCGAAACTTGGAGCAGAAAGTAAGCTTCGAACTCGAGCAGGAAAACTTACATCAGAAAGTAACCTTCGAACTCGAGCAGGAAAACTAACACCAGAAAGTAACCTTCGAACTCGAGCATGAAAACTAACACCGGAAAGCAACCTTCGAAATGAACCCCCAACCCGAACCAGAAAGTAAAGTTCACCCTTGGGTCGCCAAATTCGACCCTGCTGCATCTTTCATGCTTCGACCCGATAATGATGACAAGCGCCGCGCAAGTAGACTCCCGACTTCACCTTTCCTCGCGCGGTTCGCACGGTAGTGTGGAAAAAAGTACAAGTGAGGAACGATGGACACCCGAACGAAAGTTAAAGTAAATTACTCATATTAGTAAATTACATTAAATGATATTGTTGCCCCTATCAGAATCGGCACACTGGGACAGTATTGGCAGAGTGTCGGCCAGTATTCGGCCAACGTCGATCGAACTCGAGCAGGAAAACTTACGCCAGAAAGTAACCTTCGAACTTGAGCAGGAAAACTTACGCCAGAAAGTAACCTTCGAACTCGAGCAGGAAAACTTACGCCAGAAAGTAACCTTCGAACTCGAGCAGGAAAACTAACACCAGAAAGTAACCTTCGAAATGAACCGCCAACCCGAACCAGAAAGTAAAGTTCAACCTTGGGTCGCCAATTTTGCCCCAGCTGCATCTTTCATGCTTCGACCCGATAATGATGACAAGCGCCGCGCAAGTAGACATCCGACTTCACCTTTCCTCGCGCGGTTCATCCCAGCCCGTCCCCGATGCCCTCGCCAATTTCACAGTCGATCGATTCTTCTCCGGCCTCGAAGAATCGCGAATCGGTAGTTTCGAATCGCGACTCGGAACACACGATTGGATTTCCTTCCATAGCGATGGGCAAACGTGCCTCGGGGCCGCGGAACGCCGAGAGGAAATTGCAGTGCTTCGGTGAAACAACGGGTGGTGACTTGGAGAACCCGCGCCGCCCTCGTACGTACGATATTTGCATACCTTACAGCCGAGTTGTGACGGCTCGGCGGGTGAGAGAACGAGCTTGGACGAGGGAAAAGCGGGACAGGCCTCTCAACGAGGCTTTCTAAAGTCGGCCTTATCCCGCGCATTCAATAGACTTACGTGGAAACAGTTACGTGTGCGTTACACCCCTTCCCCCTCCCCTCCCCCACTCCTCCCCCCCTTTGTGAGAAGTCAAACAAACGTAGGTTCAGAGCAAAGAGTACAAGGATTCGCATCGTCTTGGTGAAGTAAGTTAATTGTACATGAATATTAAATTTCAAATATCACTTGAAATTCAGTTCTTGGCTTTTCCCTCAATTTTCCCTCCCGCGCGGGCTTCTGCATATTCATTGTTGGCTCGTCAAGCACTTGTTTGTTCAAAAAAAAAATGAAAAAAGGGGAACATTTTTTGAGTGTTTGGAGGCCGTGGCGTCAATTTGGAAGTGCCGGGAGTCGCTCCATCGAGCGAATTATCGTATCGATTTAAAGGGCGCTGGTCTGAATGGCGCGCATGATTCGATATCGCTAATTGGCCGGAAACCGGAGATAAATTCATAGTTTCGACCGACACCGTCGTGAAATATTGCACCGGACTGTGGCAACCCTCTATGCTAATTGATGCCAAAATCCCGGGCGGGTTTGACGATTTACTGTTACACGATGATTCCCTGTTTGTTTGTACGGCGAGCTGGTTTGTCGGTTATGAACAGCGCTGTCCGTTTCTCGGTATCGCCGGGGGCATTCGGAAATAATTGTTTGCCGGGAAAAAAATTATCGAGCAAGAAGCACCAGGATTCATCACATATTAAAAAATTAATAAATTAAATTACTTATATTAGTAAATTAATAAATTACTTATATTAGTAAGTTAAGTGAAATATTGGTAAATTAATTTAAATGATAATATTGTCGCCATCAGGAGCGACACACTGGGCCAGTATTGACCCAGCGTCGGCCAATGTTCGGCCGACGTCAGCCCGTCAATCGGCCCTGTGTGTTATTTTTATAGAAAACATTCCGTTAATTTTTTTTTATTGGTTTTGGAAAATGATGAATGGAAAAATGAAAATATAATTTATGGCTGGGACTTCGGTGTTAACGGAAGGGTGGAAGAAAGTACAAGTGAGGAACGATGCACACCCGGAAGAAAGTTAAAGTAAATTACTCATATTAGTAATATTACATTAAATGATATCATTGCGTCTATCAAGAGCGACACACTGGGCCAGTATTGGCCTACCGTTCGGCCAACGTCGGCCAGCCAACCGGTCCTGTGTATTATTTTCACCAGGAACATTACTTTTTCTTTAATAATTGGTTTTCGAAAATGATGAATGAAAAAAATGAATATATAATTTATGGCTGGGACTTCGGTGTTTGCAAGCAAGCGACACGGGTAGGATGTGTCGAACTCCGGTGCATAAGCGAGCCAGAAACGGGGTGTGATAAAAACAACGGAAGTGTGGAAGAAAGTACAAGTGAGGAACGATGCACACCCGGAAGAAAGGAAAAGCGCCAGAGGTTTTCTTCGTCCTTTTTTCCCCCCACCGCCCTGTGCTCTCTGCGCCAGAAGCATACAGCGGGCTACTATTGTTGAGCACTAAAGTGTACCGAGTAAAAGCAGACGGGAAGACGTTGATAGGAAAAAAGGTAGAAGCCAAGGGAAGAAAAAAAGCAAAAGACCCGGAGATGGGGTCTTCAGCAACGTCCCCAAGGCGGCGGGTGGTTCATTCTTCTCTGCCCTGTCTCGCTTTTCACCCCCTCCCCCCTCCCGATGTATACACATAGCGCACGGTGTTCTCTGCAAGAGGAATTGTTTTGGCGAGCTCCATCTTATACTCTGCATATTTCGCTATCGATTCACCTCCCGACGACGACGTCCCTGCCCGAACCAGCTTTCCCGCCTACAGCGTCGCTCTTCCGTAGCTTCCACGTACGCTAGCAAGTGCTCCCGGATTCGCCATTTTTTTTTACCATTATTTTGTAATCTTTTTTTGGCTTTGAGAAATTATTGGATTTTTTACTTTTTAGGACTTATTAGAATTTTATTTTTTAGGACTTGTTAGAATTTTATTCTTTAGTACTTGTTAGAATTTCATTTTTCATAATGTATTAATTTAATTTCGCTTATTTTCCAAAATTTTCCAGAATTATTATTCATAAATATTTTTAAGAAAAGTTTTTCACCGTCGTCGAGGTGCATCCTGGCGTTCCGCCATCTTCCGGTTCTCCGCGCGCGGTATAATCGTGGAGTTTCCATCCAAGTTTCTCTCTCAGGGGTATCCGTGCCCGGAGTGCATGGCGGCGGGTTTCCCCCGACCCTATTACCTTTCGCCCTCTTGGCTCCGAATATTCAACCTCTACCGTGCAAACCTTCCCAGCCAGCCCCCACCGGGCTCCCCCGTGTACATCACCGTAGCCTAATACCCGCCAACTCGGTAGGATGCGAGTCACTTAGAATTCCGAAGTGACTGAATAAGTGGCGCGGCGTCATCGACCGGTAGCTCGCCTACTCTCCGTGAGACTCGAGCACCTTTCCTCCTTCTGGCTCGCCGAGCTTGTTAGTTTCGCCATTCGAACGAGACTCGCGCACCGCGATCCAATTCCAACTGGTCTGTTAGCTCGGCAAGGTTGCCTACAAAAAACGATATTGGGGAAAATCCCGGTGGAAACTGAGGACTCGTTCACCAAGCGGAGTTGCAAGCCACTAAAATGCTTCTTTGCTTTGGGTCACGCGATGGGCAAGATGTACGGAAAACGGGGTGAAATCTAATAACACGCTGAAAGCGGTTGATTTGACGTCGAGTTCGTATCGTTTTGGACGATGTATTTGACCCGGGAGAAGTGTGGTTTATTAAATTTTATGGTAAAAGGCACACCTGCTCGTGTTCAAGAGGGCGAGATCGCTGAGTTTGTTTTATGGCCATGTGCATAGTCAGTCGGTCACAAAATCGGTTTGTTAGTTTTCTCTGCTACTGTTGATGTTTCGGGCATAAGCAGATTGGGGTTTTCGTAGGATACGTGCATGTGTGAAAACCCAATTTGCTTTTGTCCGATGTATCAATGGTCGCGGAGAAGATAGAGAAACCTAAGAGTAAGGAATAGTCATGGGTTCGGATGTATTGTGTGTATCTCGCGAAGTGAAGCGGAGCGCTGAGATCAGGAAACAATACTGGTGCATTCTTGCAGATCGAAAGGTTTCCATTTACAGAACTGGTGGATTTGAAAGACTTTGTAATATTGAAACACTAATGGGATCGGGTGTATTGCATATTTTGCGAAGTTAATGCGGATCGCTGAGATCAGAAAACAATACTGGTGTATTTTTGGAGATCAAAAGTTTCCATTTACAGAACTGATGGATTTGAAAGACTTTGTAACATTGAAACACTGATGGGTTCGGATGTATTGCATATTTTGCGAAGTGAAGAGGATTGCTGAGATCAGAAAACAATACTGGTGTATTTTTGGACATCAAAAGTTTAATTTTACAGAACTGATGGATTTGAAAGGGTTCGGACGTATTGCGTATTTTGTGAAGTGAAACAGATATCTGAGATCAGAAAACAATACTGGTGCATTTTTTGAGATCAAAAGTTTAAATTAACAGAATTGGTGGATTTGAAAGATATTGTAACATTGAAACACTGATGGGTTCAGATGTATGTATTGCATATTTTGCGAAGAGAAGCGGATCGCTGAGATCAGGAAACAATACTGGCGCATTTGTGCAGATCAAAAGATTAAATTTATAGACCTGGTGGATCTGAAAGATCTTTGTAACATTGAAACGTAACAGAAACGAAAATGCACACTAATCATGGATTCGGAGGTGAAACGAGGCGACGGAAATAAGTTTACTGCTGTCCGCGCTCACCCATTAGCCTCGAAGCTGTTAATGCGATCTGGGATGTGTCTGATTTCTCGCTCGAGAACTGACACTGTCGAGTTGTCCCTCATACGACGGGGGGGAGGACATGGGACGAGAGTACTTGCCAAATCGGATTAACCGAGCAACACGACGACGGCTTTGAAAACACGTTTACCCCTTTCCATCTAGCTCGAATCTCTGTGGTCTTCACTCTGGCAACTTCCAGAGTACGGAGGATACGGCTTCCACCTCGTAATGCCTGATTTTGCGTACCAAATTTTCTCTAATTTCGATTATGTATGATAAGGACTTCCGGCAGATTAACCTCTATTCAGGCCGTTGTATTTCGGTATTTCGGATTTAAGGTGAATTTTCTGCCCACTAAATCTCAGTCAAATCAAATTTATCGTGTGCCACTATCGTTCTGTCTTCCTTAGTTCTTATTTATGACTGAGGAGAATTTTCATCCCAGAGAAAGCATTAAATTTATCATACACGACTAACGTAGTATCTTCCTTAGTTATTAATTATGACGGGAGAATTTCCATTCCAGAGAATTTTCTTCGTTTTTCGGTCGTAAAGTAGATTTTTCGTGGACTAAACCTCGACGAAGTCGAATTTATCATATACCACTATCGTACTGCCTTTCTTGGTTCTTACTCATGATGGGGGAGAATTTCCATCCCAAGTGTGTCATCAAAAAACGAAGTTTTCGTCAATTTTCCTCATTTTTCGGCGGTAAAATGGATTTTCCGCCGATTACATGTCAATGCAATCACATTTATCATATATAACTATCGTACTATCTGCCTTAGTTTTTACTCATGATAGGGGATAATTTCCATCCCAGACGAACCATCAAAAAATGAAGTTTTCGCAAATTTTCTTAATTTTTCGGTTGAAAAATTGATTTTGCGCTGCCTAAACGTCGATGAAATAAAATTTATCACATACCATTCTCTTCCTTACTAAAAAATGAACAAATTCATATCATATTGAGGTCCTTTATCTTTGGACGGGTTTTACAATTTAAAAAATTAAAATAAAGTGGATATTCAATCCCCCAGTCATGTGTTTGAAGGTAAAAAAAATCTACGTGAAATCTGAGGTCAAAAAGATCTTCGCAAAACCATTTTACGTACCGAGATCAAGGTGTAAAAGGGGAGCTTCCGGTGGATGAGACGACTTTCCGGTAATATATATTTCGCTAATAATACGTGTCTCGCGTAAAAGATAGAAAGTTCTAAAATAAAAAAAAACGGAGATCCGAACCCTCGCGTGACCCCGTGACGGGCAGCGAGCTTTTATATTTAAACACGCACCCCGTTGATGGATCTCGGAACGTGCGTCAGTCACCCTGCGACCTGATGAGCGTTAAGCGATACGTCGTTGCTCGAATCAAGAGTCACATACGTGCGAGGCATTTACGGACAGGGGAGATACATAACGAAACGAACGAGCACGTAAAACGGTCGTTCCGCTCGAGCCCATGAGTGCTTTATCGAAGCACGTTTAGATTCTTTAATAACAGACCGAACGGGAAATAATGGCTTTGAAATAATAGCGTTCGACGTAAAAAAATAAATAAAAAATGTAAAAAAAACGTTTATGAGTTACGAAATCTTATCAAGATCTGAAGACCCGTCATTGCCGTTGTAGCTCTCTCATTGCAGCTAGCAGGAAGAGTTTAAGGTATAAGTGGGTATAAATGGGTATAAATACGAGTTGAGAGTAATGAGCAATCAGCTGAACGTGCCAAACAAGTTACCTACTGTTTTTAACACCTGTAAATCTTAAGATAAAACAGCTTCTTTTTTTACTAATTTGTGCCACATAGGTTACAAATTTTAGGCACGTTTAGATTCTTTAATAACAGACCGAACGGGAAATAATGGCTTTGAAATAATAGCGTTCGACGTTCACCTCCGTAACAAAATAAATAAAAAATGTAAAAAAACGTTTATGAGTTACGAAATCGTATCGCGATCTGAAAACCCGTCATTGCCGTTTTAGCTCTCTCGTTGCAGCTATCGGGAAGAGGTTAAGGTATAAGTGGGTATAAATGGATATAAATACGAGTTGAGAGCAATAAGCAATCAGCTGAACGTGCCAAAAAAGTTACCTACTGTTTTTAACACCTGCCGATCTTAACATAGAAAAACGCTTTTTTACAAATTTGTGCCACACAGGTTACGATTTTAGGCACGTTTACAGTCTTTAATAACAGACCGGACAGAAAATAATGGCTCGGAAATAATAGCGTTCGGCGTTCGCCTCGGTAACAAAAAAAATCTTTCTGAAGTCTATGAATAACAAAATCTTATCGAGATCTGGAGACCCGTCATTGTCATCTTAGCTCCCTCATTGCAGACATCGGGAACAACTTAAGGAATAAATAGATATAAATACGAGTTTGGAGCGCATAAAAAAAGTGCCAAAAACTTAACCTATTATTTTTGATAACTGCAGATCTTACCATTTTGAAAAAAAAACTTTTTTTTTTTACAAATTTCTGCAACACTGATTAGAATTTTTTTGTAAAATCGGCTTAGCGCTGAGTGGTTTGAAAGTTTCATCTATACTAGACGACGAGCTTTCAACTACAAAGTTCGGGTATTGGCTTTGCAGAACATCTCGCTTATTCGGTCCAAAAGTCTCTTCCGTTCGTTACTTTGCTCCCGATAATTCCTCCCATTTTCCCCTTTTTTCCGCGTCCATCGACCATTTTAAGTCGATAAATGGATTTTAGGGAGCATTTTTAAAACACTCGCACTATCAGCGCACCAATGGCACGGCTTTGTAACACTGTTGAGATCTCGTTGCTATTAAGCACCGAATTTAATATTCCAGGGCCAGCATGCCGTGTCACAGCTCGGGCTGAGCCTGAAGACGAATTCTACTCTGCTAATGGTGAGGCTAATGGTGTTCGTTCCATCGATCCTTAATTACTGCAACGACGAACATTTTATCGATCAAATCTTTTCAAAAAATAAAAATCGTCGTGCTGTAGTTAAGGATCGATGAGTCAATGTTTAGCCAACTTGTGCCCGATCGTACAATATTGTGCTTTTATTGTATATTTATTTACCGCTAATTGTCCAATGACACGCGAGCTATCGAAGAAGTTTCGCGCAGTAGATCAAATACTAATATCCTCCAGTTAAAATATGTTAATTTATTTAATTTATTTTAGTAGTACTAGTGGATTTAATTGCAATATTCCAGATGGAACATTTATTGGTACACAGCATTACATACACTGTAAAAATAAATTGTAAATTTAATGTACCGGAACTTGCAATTTGCTTGCATTACTTACATTAATTGAACAGTAATGTACTTTTTTGGTAAAATAACAATACTTGATTTTGAAATTACAAATTTTTCGCCAGAAATTTACAAAGATTTTCGTCAAAAATACAAATTTTACTGTAAAATTACAAATGTCACTGAAATTTCGAAAACAGTTTATGTAAATAAGCTTCCAATACCGTTGATTAAGTTTCGAACAAAGTTTTTTTACAGTATACACCCAGTAAAAAAAAAAATTTTATGTCCACCATTTATTTGATTTAAATAAATATATATTTACATTAAGTAAATAGTTTCTTAAATGAAATAAATATTTATGTAAATCAAAAAAATATTTTACTTAAATCAAATAAATGGTGGCCATCAAATAAATCATTTTTCTGGGTGTAGTGTAAGTTGTCATAAGAATATAAATGCATTGCCAATTGTCCGTCGACCTAAGTTCTTCAGCCAGATTTTATTTTATTTATTTTAAAAAAGTACTAAAAAAATTAGGTCACGCTTAATGAAATTTGAGAATAAACTTCTTCGTTCGCTCGGCCGTGTCTGCGAAGTCTTCGTGGACGGAAAATGGGGAGATATTTAAGATCTCCCGTCGCCGCTTTTGGCTCGCTTTTGGCCTTCGTCAACTTGGGATGCTGCGGGCAGTCCGGGCGCATCCGTCAACCGCCGATCGCTTTTTCATTTCCGTCGGGAGGCGAAGGGTCGCTCGCGAGACAAGAAAGAACGGCGGAGGAATAGGAAGCAGCCCGAGATACGTTGATATGCGCGAAGTACGAACCGAAGTGTGCTTCCAGCTTCGGAGCCGTGGGCGATAAAGCGTCTCGCTGCCAGAATCGGCGCGGTGTCTCGGCCTGTCTTCCCTGCACTCGTTAAAAAACTTCACCTCGTCGGCGAAACAGGGTCAGCTCGAGGGTCATCTCGGCGAGTTTACGTGACCATAAGGTTCAACCCGAGGCTCGAAGACTTATTATATACCACACTGAGAAACGCGTTTATTTAACGTTCGCAAATATTTTTTTTTTATAAATATAGCGACCTAAATATTCATTTATCGTTAATAAATTTTTATTGAGTCAAGTAAATATATATGTATATATATTTTTTTTCTCAATGGTCAACTACATTTTTCGGTGAACTCAATTTTATTTGCCGCAACAAAGAAATTGTTAACGACAAATGAATATTTATTTCGCCGTGTCCGGCAAAATATTTTTTTACATTAAATTGACTCTTTTATTAGTTGAGTAATATTTTTATTGGATACAGTGAAATAAATATTCATGTATCGTTAACCAATTTTGGTTGAGCCAAATAGATTCTTTTTTTACCAGATGGTTTAAAATGCTTTTTTGGGTCAATTAAATTTTATTTGGTTCGACTGAAAACATTGTTAACTATAAATGAATATTTATCTAACCATATCCGGAAAAATATGTGTCTATATTAAATTGACTCTTTTCTCAGTTGAGTAATTTTTTATTGGATATTGCGAAATAAATATTCGCTTTAACGTTAACAAATTTTCGTTGCGCCAGACAAATAATTTTGTTTAATGACCAAACAGTTTACGAATCTTTTGTGGATCGATTAAATTTTATATGGATCAAATAAAAATTGTTAACGACAAATGAATATTTATTTCGTAATATCCGGAAAAATATGTGTCTATATTAAATTGACTCTTTTCTCAGTTGAGTAATTTTTTTGTTGGATATTGCGAAATAAATATTCGCTTTAACGTTAACAAATTTTTGTTGCGCCAGATAAATATTTTTGTTTAATGACCAAACTGTTTACGAATCTTTTATGGATCGATAACATTTTATATGGCTCTAATAAAAATTGTTAACGACAAATGAATATTTATTTCGTAATACTCGGAAAAAATATTTGCCGATATTAGATTGACTCTTTTCCCGGTGCGCGTACCGGTGAAATTACCGGGTGGTCGCAGTGGCCCGAGAGGTTATACAACTGGGCGGACCGTCGTACGGAAAAGAAACCAGCTGCGACCCTACCAGAAAAGTCTCACGACACAAATCGAGCCACGTCGCGATTTTAACTTTACAGCTTAGCTTTCCTTTTGTTAAATTTTTTATCAATGTTATTCCCTTGTTGTACCCACGTGGCACGTGCCACCGACTCGATGGGGAGGAATAAAGTGACAACTCGTAGTAGTAGGCGTAAACATAATTTCGCGGATATAAGAACTCGCAGTAGCGCACTTTTTGCCATTGAAAATAAATAAAAAACTGCGATATGCGCGAGGAAATCGCAGAATAGATTGAACTTTAAAACGACGAAACGATTGCGTAAGGAAAGAATATCGGAAGAAAGATATCGACTCAGTTCATCGTTGAATAGAGAGGAGGAACCGGGGGGCAAACCGGGGCAAAATGGAATATTCATAAATTTTAATAAAAATTCATTGAAAAACCAAGTCCGATTGAACTCACGTTGATTGTCACGATGGAGATGGTGAGATTGAGAGGTATTCCATTTTGCCCCATACGGCAATTTGTCTCGAATACGCAGAATAATTATTACGATAACATTTTTTATTTTTTATTAAGTCAAAATCGATTTATGTATCTTTATTTCCCAGCTGGTCCGTTTGCCCCGGTCTCGCCTACACGCTATGCTACCGTTTTCCCCGAGGAAACTGTCCATTTTGTCCCACACGACAATTTTTCTCAAATACGCGAAATAATTATTACGATTACATTTTTTATTTTTTATTAAGTCAAACTCGATTTATATATATTTATTTCTCAGCTGGTCCGTTTTGCCCCGGTCCCGCCTACACGCGATGCTACCGTTTTCCCCGAGGAAACTGTCCATTTTTCCCCACACGACAATTTTTCTCAAATACGCGGAATAATTATCACCATTACATTTTTTTTTGTATTAAGTCAGAATCGATTTATATACCTTTATTTCTCAGCTGGTCCGTTTTGCCCCGGTCTCGTCTACACGCGATGCTACAGTTTTCTCTGAGGAAATTGCGGACAATCGTACCTAATCGTAATTGTCCGACCTCGGATCTTCCGGCTTTCATCCCATCGTCGACGAGGAGTGTTGGAAACGCCTCGGCGATTTTCCTCCCTCATCATCCCTCGCCCAACCGCGTATCCGTCGAGATTCATCTTACTCAGCACATAGTGCTGTATCGTTGAGCGACGAAGGGCTCGAAGGACGGCGCGCTTTATTTGCGACGGTCGCGAGAGATGACACAAAAAAAAAGTAGCGATAGGCAGGAGAAGAAACTGAGGGAAGCAAATGTGAGCCCTCGCGAAATGTCGATGGTAAGCGATCGCAAAAAAGTGCTTCTGGGTAGGTTTCATGAGTTACACGTAGTTCTACCCATACTGAGTCAGCTCCGCCCCCGAACAGAAACTCGAAACGATCAATCTCCCGGCTCAGACAACAGAAGGCGCTTTGATGGGAAATACGAAGGGTTTTTTTGCTCCACCCTACCGATCGGCTTTTCGTCGTCAGCTTTAGTGGAATTATGTTTGTCTCCGCTGATTCCGAGTGTTCTTTGGAGAAGTGGGAATCAACCATCGATCCGACGGCAGCCGTAAGAATATCAATTTACCGGTTACAATTTGGACTCGAAGAGTTGCTATTTGGACTCGAAGAGTTGCTATTTGGACTCGAAGAGTTGCTATTTGGATTAGAAGAGTTGGCAATTTGGATTAGAAGAGTTGCAATTTGTATTAGAAGAGTTGGCAATTTGTATTAGAAGAGTTGGCAATTTGAACTCGAGGAGTTGCAATTTAGACTCGAAGAATTGCAATTTGGGCTCGAAGAATTGCAATTTGGACTCAAAGAGTTGCAATTTCGATTAGAAGAGTTGCAATTTGTATTAGACGAGTTGGCAATTTGAACTCGAGGAGTTGCAATTTGGACTCGAAGAATTGCAATTTGGGCTCGAAGAATTGCAATTTGGACTCGAAGAGTTGCAATTTGGCCTCGAAGAGTTACAATTTGGGCTCGAAGAATTGCAATTTGGGCTCGACGAATTGCAATTTGGACTCGAAGAGTTGCAATTTGCATTCGATGAATTGCAATTTGGACTCGAGGAAGTTGCAATTTGGACTCGAAGAGATGCAATTTGGACTATGTTACATAATACGCAAGATCCGGACGACAACACAACTGGAGCAGCGAGTTTCCACGACTATCCGTTCGCGTGTTCCAGAACACTGTGCATCATTGCATCGTACATTATACATGCATATTGCGCCAGGTTATATTCCACCTAGAAATTCGCAAACCCAAGTTGGTTGCATTTTCCTTCGCTACCAGCTTTACTGAAATTGTGTTCGTCTCCCCTGATACCGAACCTTCCTTGGAAGTACAGGAATCCAATAGCATCCGTAAGAAAATGAATAGTCTGGTTGCAATTTGGACTCGATGAGGTGCAATTTAGACCACGTTACATAATACGCAAGATCCGGATTACAACACAACTGGAGCAGCGAGTTTCCCCGATAGTTTCCACGACTATCAGTTCGCGTGTCCCAGAACACTGCATCATTGCATCGTACATGTATACAAGCATATTGCGCCAGATTATGTTCCACCCTGAAATTTGCAGACCAAAGTTGGTTGCATTTTCCTTCGCTGTTTTGTGGGTCCTCTCGTTACCAGCTTTAGAGCAATTGCGTTTGTCTCCATTGATACCGAATCTTCTTTGGAAATCCGGGAATCCAATGGCATCGGTAAGAAAAAGAATAGCCTAGTTGCAATTTGGATTCGGCGAGGTGCAATTTAGACCACGTTACATAATACGCAAGATCCGGATTACAACAGAACGGAAACAGTGAGTTTCCCCGATAGTTTCCACGACTATCCGTTCGAGTGTCCCAGAACACTACATCATTGCATCGTACACTGCTGTTCATGAATGCGTGGTCAGTTTTCCTATAGCGGCCCTATTCAGGTCGTCCAGGCATTCATGAACAACACCGTACATATTTACATGCATATTGCGCAAGGTTACATTCCACCCAGAATTTCGCAAACCCAAGATTGCATTTTCCTTCGCTACCAGCTTTACTGAAATTGTGTTTGTCTCCCCTAATACCGAACCTTCTTTGGAAATCCGGGAATCCAATGGCATCCGTAAGAAAATGAATAGCCTAGTTGCAATTTGGACTCGCAAAGGTGCAATTTAGATCACGTTACATAATACGCAAGATCCGGATTACAACACAACTGGAGCTGCGAGTTTCCCCGATAGTTTCCACGACTATCCATTCCAGTTTCCCCAGAACACTGGGCACCATTGCATTGTACATTATACATGCATATTGCGCCAGGTTATATTCCACCCAGAAATTCGCAGACCAAAGTCGGTTGCATTTTCCTTCGCTGTTTTTTTGGTCCTTTCGTTACCAGCTTTAGTGAAATTGCGTTCGTCTCCACTGATACCGAACCTTCTTCGGAAATCCGGGAATCGAATGGCATCCGTTGCAATTTGGGCTTGACGAGGTGCAATTTAGACCACGATACATAATACGCAAGATCCGGAATATAACACAACGGAAGCAGCGAGTTTCCCCGATAGTTCCACGACTATCCGTTCGCGTGTCCCAGAACACTGCACCATTGCACCGACATCTTTACATGCATATTGCACAAGGTGATATTTCGCCCAAAAATTCGCACACCAAAGTTGGTTGCATTTTCCTGCGCTACCAGCTTTACTGAAATTGCATTTGTCTCCACCGATACCGAACCTTCTTTGTAAATCCGGGAATCCAATAGCATCCGTAAGAAAATGAATAGCCTAGTTGCAATTTGGACCCGAAGAGGTGCAATTTAGACCACGTTACATAATACGCAAGATCCGGATTACAACACAACTGGAGCAGCGAGTTTCCCCGATAGTTTCCACGACTATCAGTTCATGTGTCCCAGAACACTGCATCATTGCATCGTACATGTATACAAGCATATTGCGCCAGGTTATATTCCACCCAGAAATTCGCAGACCAAAGTTGGTTGCATACGCTCGGTGCTCCTCTCTCCTCTGCCAATGTCGCAAAGTCCTCCGGTTCGTTGGCGAGGATTACGTTCAAGTTGTAGCTGCAAAGGGAACGATTTTGGCCAAGTAGCGACCGGACTAATGTCGGGCCAGCCTCGGGGCTGCGGAGCTTTGGGTCGAGTGTGTGTGTGTGTGTGTGTGTGCACAGTCGAGTTCGGAACCGAGACTTCGACGTCCGACCGAGAAACGGCGTTCACCACTCCACTTAGGGTTCTCCACTTTCCATCGGCTTCCAGGCCGGAGCTTCTATTAAGTATTCCTGGAAGAGAAGCAACTTCGAGTGCAAACTCGCCAATAAAACTCGGGCTTCCTTATTCTCTTTCGGTCTAGTTCCAACAACTACTTGCCTCGCGATCGCGTTCTTATTGTTTCGTTCTGCTGTTGTCCCAAGATTTTTCCTACGATGCTCTTGCGTCGCGCTGGAAAGCGGCGATGCACGATTTCTTCTCGGTATCCTTCTTTTGATTACGTCCTTCCGCAGGTCGCGACTTTGGTGTATTTTTTTATTTGTTATTATTTAACGTCGCATCAACTACTATGGTTATTAGCGACGGGAACTCCTATTTTTCCTTTAGTGGGTTCCGTACCACTTTGGGGGTTTCTCAATATGAGTGAACGTTAACTGTACTTTTGGATGTCAGTAACAATCGGTCTTATTGGTTTGCTTCACGGCGCCGGAGCTACGTCACGTCGATTACTGGCTGCACACATTGGACGTCTACTGACATATATATCGACTATCGCACGAAATACTTACATTAATTGAACATTAATGTACTTTTATTGTAAAATAAAAATACGAGATATTAAAATTAGAAATCTTTTGCCTGGAATTTACAAAAATTTCCACTAAAAACATACATGTGTTTGAAATTTCAGAAACAGTTTATGGAAAAAAGCTTCCAATACCATTCATTAATTTTCAAACACATTTTTTTTTACAGTGTAGATGCCAGGAGCTACGTCGCGTCACAATATTTTTCTGCCAGCAAGACTACGGCACCGGGATTCGAACCCCAGACCTCCCGATACTTTGTTCTCGAGGCTACTCTAATCACGAGACCAAAGTGATCGGTTTGCCTTTGGTGCGCTCGCACAAAGATGCGAGGGCGATGTCGCGGTCGTTGTTGCAGAGTCTTTGGGTCAAAGCAACTTCGGCAAAAACGATCCTTCCTCTGATTCGATCCTTCCTACGTAATTCGGCTGTAGCGATTTTCGTGAAGCAACGAAGAGGCTCGGTGTGTCCAGGGGACTTCGAGGGCGAGGAAAATTGCCGTAAAAACCGTGCAGCGCGAGGAAGATGTTGCACTACCACTGTTCGTGTAATTAAAGCGATAATTAAACTCGCCCCGCGAAGTTTCGGCATTAAGGCTTTGGGGAGCGGTGCGAATGCCGCGATCGTTGCTACTTCTACGGCAAAGGGTGTAACGAGACGTTGTTACAATAACGATCCTGTCCGGTGTTTAATTCAGCCTCCGTTACGAGGCTTGGCGCCTTGAATTAATAGACTCATAAAAAGTACAGTTGGATCAATTAAGATTCGGGCGGGGATGTTCAATTAAGTATTTAGTTGGCCGAACAAAATATTTTTATGAATCACCCAACAAATTGTTGAAATATTGAAATATTGAAATATTGAAATATTGAAATATTGAAATATTGAAATATTGAAATATTGAAATATTGAAATATTGAAATATTGAAATAT
>JAPYZD010002153.1:0-17013 GCA_030522725.1 Ichneumoninae sp. B BG-2022a | reverse complement strand
AATCTGAAAAAATTCATACTTATTATAGGCACTGAAAAGATTCATTTTGCATAATAATAATTTCAAAATGTTATTAACAAATTGTTGAAAAAAAAAATTTGTTCATCAAAATATGTGGTAACTCAACTTTTTTTTTTCTAAAAATGATTCGTTCATTTTTCGGAATACGTATGAATTTTTTCAGATTTTTATCTTTATTTTGATTTTTCTTGTTTTTTACATGGAAAAATGTGAAAAGTCAAAATAAAAATAAAAAGTCAATCGCAGGTACTTGCTGCGGTTGTTAATTCAGAGCTTCGGACTGAAGCTACGAAAGATCGGGACAAATTGTGACTGCTTCAGGTCGAGGCTGTATTTCCAATTTCGAAAGTTTTTTTCCTCAACTTCACTGAAGGACCGGCAAGATCGTGGGCAGAATGATCACGACTCGCGAAGCTTCGATATCGCGAAGTAAGATCTTTAATTGAGAAATATATCGCAGGTACTTGTTGCGGTTGTTAATTCAGAGCTTCGGACTGAAGCTACGAAAGATAGGGAAAAATTGTGACTACTTCCGGTCGAGGCTGTATTTCCAACTCCGAAGGTTTTTTTCTCACCTTCACTGAAGAACCGGCAAGATCGCGACCAAAGTGATCGAGGCTCGCGAATCCGCGATGACGCGAAGCAAGATTTTTGAGTAAGAAATATATCGGAGTTACTCGCCGCGGTTGATAATTCAGAGCTTCGGAGTGGAGTTCCGAAAGATGGAGAAAAAAGCTCACTGCATCCGGTCGAAGGTTAATATTGCATTGGACAAACGGTTACAACCTTCGGTCGGTCCAGTTGTGCGAAGAAAATCGTTCGCCAAGTTCGAGATGTAATGTATGGTAAACTGGCTCGTTCAAAGTGGGCGTGCTCGAAACGCGGAAGAAGATCACCCGGAGGTCCTGGGATCGTCACGACTGCAATGCTCGCCTCCGTTGCTTCCCGAAGAGTTCAGAGCATCGCCAACGAGCCAATGCCACTGGCACGTGACGTCCGGGACACCGCCTGTGAATTTACAAAGAGTCCTGCGTCCATTATTTACAATAGGTGTTTTGATTAAACGGCACGGTTATTGGCGCGATTCGGACTCTCTTCCTCACCCGACATCTTAACGATCGGCCCATTACCGTAACGCTTCTGGCTTTACTCGAGCGTGTAACGCGCGTCCAGGAATAAGTTAGAGTTACGCTCGTCTGGATTTATTTTCCGGTATATTCGAGGCTTTAATCTCCGCTCCTGCGAATTTATCGGTTACTCCTTCGAGCGAACACGAGATCTTTTCTCTCCCGCACGGCCGCAGATTCTGCCGCAGCGGTGCGGAACTCTATCCTGAACGGTGTCGCGCGAGCGCGCGCGGGGTTAACATCTCCGCACGCCGGATTTCTCGCTCACTGACGTACGTACGGGAGATATTATTTATGTAAATCGTTCGTTCCCCTATTCCAATTTACCCAAGCACGAACGATAAATTAGCGTCTCTTACGAGGCACTCCGAGCGAGAATGATAGCGAAGCAAGGAGAGGAACGAAGAAAACCAGTCGGCCGGGTCGGGGAACCTCGTCGTACAACATCGTCGCTGACTTCTTCGTCCTTTTCCACGGGCCTGACGGCCTGTATATATACAGAACACCAGACGTTACGTTTCCCTCCCGCACTGACTGACACGAACTCTGTTGTATGCATATAACATTTTTTTTTACCGGAAAGACGTGTGTATATATATATATATGTTTGTACACTCTACGGTGAACTACAAACACTCTCTACATATACCGGTTCGTCGAATTTCACCGTGACCCCGTTCGCGAAAAAAAAAATTGCCGACGTTGCTCGAGGTCAACGGAGGTTCAAGAAGGCTCGTCAAGGCGTCTGGGGGAGTTCGGGAGGTCGAATAATGTTGTGCACTGAAACGAAAAAAAAAGAATGCGTTATGGACAAATAATTTAATATCGAAGACGGATAAAATAATTGCATATCCTTACGAATGCAGTTTTTTCTTGTTCTCTATATTCGTATGTGAAACGTGGAGAGGAAATCCGAGGCTCTGGTGACTACGTGTTCGAACTCCAGATAGGAGAGTGCACCGTCCCCGTCGATGTCGCTTTCCTCGAGAACTTTTCTGCAGATCGTGTCGACTTCGTCGGCTGCGAGACCGCCCTGCACCAGTTGCCGGCAGGTCCTCTCGAGATCGGCCGTTCCCAGCAAACCGTCCTCGTCGAAGTCTGTAAAAGAATCATCAATTGATAACTCATATAGCACGCAATATTTTGAAGTAATTTCAGGAACATTTCAATGTAGGATTTATGATCGGGCAAAAAAATATTTTCAAACTGTTTTAAAAATATTTTACATATATTGTTTAATAGTGGTAAAATATTTTCAATATTTCAAAAATATTTTCGTGCTATGCGGGAATCCGACAATCGTACAATGTTACTCGAACGGTCGAGAGGAAGTTGCATTCAGTCAGAGTCGCTTCGAAAATGCGAGATAATCGACGACACACCGAGGGGAACGGTTAACTAATGTAATACGTTTTGTCATTACAGTTCTTTGTCAGTCGGAAGAGCTCGAACTCCCACGCTAACGAGAATCCATCGAGTCGCCCGATATGGCTCTGAACATTTAGCCACGGTTCTTCGTCTCCGTTATTATCGTACTCACGATTGCGTACCGTAAATCTTGAAGGCATAGAACACCTTGAGGTCCCTCGGTGCCTGCTCCGAAAACACGGACATCATCTCGAGAAACTCCTCGAAACAAATACCCTCGTCTAGACTTCTATCAGCTTCCGAATTCGTGAAGACCTCGCATATCCGCTCCATGAATGGATTTTCCTACAATTGTTAGACCATCGCGGATTACTCGATTTAACCCTTTGAAGCGTCATTTTTTTTTATAACTATGAAGTTTCAAATACTTCGGTTGGTTATTAAGACCATATGAAACACCCCCCTCCCCGTCCATCCCGGGCTCAGTCGGTATCAAAAACTGTAATCAACTTTTCTCACTGGATCTCGCATATACTGTCAAAAGAAAAGTCTCATGGGAAGCCGAAATTATATCCATTTCCGATGAGACTTTTCTTTTGACCGTATATGCCAGAATCCATGAGAAAAGTTGATTACAGTTTTTATTACCGACCGCGGTATTGCACATGCTCTTAATGATTTTTTTCAGAAATCAAGGAGGCGTATCACAGGTGGTATACATCCTTACTTCAGAAAAAATTTGAAGCATATATTTTTTGACCCTTTGAAAAACGCTTTGAAGCATACATTTTTCTTTACAAGTATGAAGTTTCAAATACAGCGGTTGGTTATTAATGCATTTTTTCTGAATTCAAGGAGGTGTAGCGCAGCTGATGGACTTGAATTCAAAAAAATGTTGAGCATGCTGTTTTTACTGTTTGAAAAACCCTTTGAAGCATACATTTTTTATACAAGTATGAAGTTTAAAATACATCGGTTGATTATTGATGCATTCTTTCTGAATTAAATTCGCGGTGTATCACCTGTGATACACCGTGCTTCAAGGGGTTAATATGGAAGGAATTTGTCGTTGAAGCATTGATCGTTCGTAACTTACTTTCAGTTCGGGAATCCGAGCCAAACAGGACGAAGGTAATCGAAGATTCGAAGCTTCCTGTGGCGTCATGGTCTGGGGAACCATTCCCGGATCTCCCATCTCACGGAAACGTTTGAAGATCCTGCGAACGATAAGCGTCAGCATAAATCTTAAGAGTCAAAGGCACCGAATTTACGCGTTCAGGAAAAAAGGTCGTTTATCAAACGTTACCTCAGTATTTCCTTCCGAGTGAAAAACGTGCAGTCCTGATAATCCTCCAGTTGTTCTTCGGTAAAAGTCGCGACTTTATTGCCCATCCTGTCGGCTCGAGGCGAATACTGCTGGTGCAAGTCCGAACGAGTTCGAAATGCGAGGGTTACTGAAAAATTGGTGAAAGAAAAAGCTCGCGACCGACCGCCCCGATGTTCGACCCGAAATAGTTTCTAATAACCGTGGGGTGCGCCAGCTCGGCGCTCCCATTTCTACGGACGTTCGATGCCGATTCACTTTACCGAATTAATATGACGATTGCAGACAAGGCTCATGTTATTTACCGAGCCGTGTTGGTGGAACTTCGCGTGGGTACAGAAAACGTTCCCGGTAGTATTGCGAAAGATAATAATAGCCCTGGAAGAACGGAAAAGGACCGTTAAGCCACGTACAAACCTTTTACGCAAATTAATCGTGTCTCACGTGACTCGCTATTTTTCTTTTTCTGTTTTTACTTTTTTCGTTTTAATTAGTAAACTCGAATCCCGAAAATACCTCCCATTCGATGTTTCCATAGTGGGATGGCAAGCCGCACCTGCCTCGCGCCCGAGCTCGTACATCCCTCGATGAGATTCGAAACACGCACATTACCGATTCCACGCGTCATTCGCTCGCGCACACTATCCGCGTATGATTGCAAGCGGTTTCCGGCGCGAATCGCATGGCTAACTACAACGGCACATCCATTCAATGAGACACAATCTTCGGTCTGAGAAAATGTATTCAAAGCGTAATACAAACGAACGGTTCGGCGGTAGTTTGCGGAAAATTATTTTTGAAGCTGTGTGAAAGTCTATCCAAACACTCTCGACACGTAAAAACGATGAAAAAAGAAATTTAATTAAATAAATCTATTCTTTGACAATAGTCACTGAATAGATTCATTGTCGATTTCCTGGGATAGACTTTCACCATGCCCTTAATTAATGCTAGGCGATTCGAAAGATCAGCAGTCATTTTGTGACATTCGCTGCGGCTGCGATCGACTCACCACAGACAGTTGGAAGGACAAACTTTAGAAAATTTTAGGAATATTATTACAGATTTTTAAAAAATTAGGAATATTTTAAAAATAAATAATTTCTAAGGAGCGCCAACACCCGCGGCCGCAGCGTAAAAACGAGGTTTGGGATTTCGCATTCTCCTTCCAACTGACAGTGCCGACGAGTCGATTGCAGCTGTGCCATAAATCACCAAATTGTTTGACATCGATCACTGCATAAACTAACTTAATCAGCAGTAATGATCTTCGAACGATTCCTTGCTGTCGAGCAAGTGATTGAGGCACTCGGTGTAATCGTCTTGCTCCAGGCCCGAGTCACCGAAGGCGTGAAACCTCTTGATATTCTTGACCCTCGACGCCTGTGCGTGCAGCGATTCGAACATCTTCGATAAGGTGTTTCCGCTGTGCAGTCCGGCCAGGACCGGGACCGATTTCACATCTGTTGACAAACGGGAGAGAAAAAAAAACCATTGAACATTATTACTAAATTCTTTGTACGTAAAAACATTCATAATCGAATTTTTATCGTACCTTCGCCCACCGGCCAGCCGGCGATGTCTCCGTTACCGTGAACATTGTTGTTGAATATCTTCGGAAACGGATCGACGATTTTCAAGGGTGCTCTGGTGTTCGCGAGATAAGTTGCCGAGGCGTGACAAGTGTAGGCCAAATACATGGTCATCATCTCGTGAACGCTCGAGCATCTGTACGCGGGTTTGGACATTTGTTTCTTCGCCTCGGTCATTGGCCTCTTCAGTCTCTCCTCGGAGATTCCTCGGAGGACCAAACTCTGCATCTGTTTGTCCTCGGGAATTTTGCAATTGGGCGTCAGGCTCGTCCACAGCGGGCCCTCGAAGTCGTCCAGTATATCGATGAGGTCCCGTTTGACGGTCATCGGAAACGGAAGACTCAGACTCGTGGCGGCAGCTTTTCTTCCGAGTTTGTTGAGATCGGCGCATAAATCGGAGAGCGCCGACATGCGATACTCTTTCAGTCTGTACCTCAGAGTCAGGGTATCCAGCGCGGTCGCCAGTACGGCGCTGCTGTGATACTTCAGTCCAGAGTCGTATGTGAGATTGTCGAAGCGACGCGGTTCTCCGGGAAGCGGCCAACCGCTCTGCCCGCAGCACAGTGGACTGAACAGCGACGAGTGCTCGCTGAGTTGCTGCCAGCACAGAGCCGTGTTCACTACCTTCATCAAGTCCGCGGCCGTCGGCTCGCTGTTCTCACCGGCTATGCTCGGGAAAGCTATAACACTCTTGCCGTACTCGTCGCGCAGATGCTGAATGCACGCCGAGCCCAGACCTCCGAAACCGTCCGCCGAATCCAACAGTACTTGAAAACCTTGCATTAAATCGCACTCCTCGACGTAGGCTCTTATCCTGTTGGTAAAATCATCCTCGAATTGTTCGCTGCTCCACAAATTTTGCCCGTAGTTGAATACGTCGAACGGCTGATCGGTGCAGGCATGTTTGTACTCCCTGACGACGTTTATCGTCCGAGGGTGAAATCTGGGGACCAGGTAGTCCACCCAGCTGTTAATCTCCTTCTCCAAATCTACCTCCTCGGCCTTGGCTGCCTCGGCCGACTCTTCGAGACTCCGAACGAACGGCGCTTTGGGAGTTTCCGGTTCGGCCGTTAATTCCACATTGTCTTCGTCCCAGAGGGGCGGAGGATCTTCCTGGCAGTGAGAATCACCGTAGAGGGTACCTCGCTCGTTCAGATAGCCCAGAGTACCCTTCAGGTCCACGACCAACAGTCTGGGGGTGTATGTGACTTCTTTCTGAAAAGGGACTGCATAGTTTTTAATCGTTAACAATATAATATACTGTATACATTTTTTTATACAACATTTTGCCTCACACATTCTATTAGCACTTAACAAGGTGTGAATTAAAATGCAATTGTGAACTAATCTATCCCAGGAAACTGTCTATTTAGGAGCATGTGAAACCCTTTCCCTCCACTGTAACGTGCCCAGTTGGTATCAAAAACTGTAATCAACTTTTTTCACGGATCCTAACATCCACGCTGAAAAGAAAATTATCGTCGAATGCTGTTTTGTAATCCGTCTATGATTACACTTTTCTTTTCACCTTCAATGTCACCGGCCCTAAAAAAAGTTGTTTACAGTTTTTGTTACCGGCCGTGGTATTTTACCTGCTTGTAACAACTAATGATAATTCAATATTTGCATAACTGGTCAATATAGAGAACAGATATACTCTCTTCCAGGCTTTGCGGAGCACATTTCAGACCATTAGCTTTATATTAGGATACAAATATCTGCTCCCTAAGCCAATGATTTGTGGACATCCAGGTTTTCATAACATAACATAAATTAGTATAAATTCATACAAAGTAAAATAAAAAATTATATTCAATGCACTGGACTGAATGATAAGAGGCAATAATATTGAGTTAAACATTACTATGAGAAATTTCATTTTTGTAAAAGAATAAATCAATGAATATATCATGTAAATCAATACATTGTTACAATCCCTGCAATTGAGCTTGTCCTGTATTGATTCCAATAAATATAATAAAAATGAATAATTCCAATAAGGTAGAACAAAAATGTAAATATTTACCCTAGCTGTCTCGCCTTCGCGGTACAGAACATCGTTGTTTACTTCCGAGGGATTAGCGGGATCGTACGAGAAATTGCTTTCCTGAAATCGTCAAAGTTCGTTGAGTTCGAGTCGCTCAATTTTAACGTTCAAATTACGACGAGAATCGGACGTGACAACGTGTTTATGCCTTGCAGTTTGCATAGGTTAAACACAGCGATCGATAGTTTGTTTTTTTTTACACATACCTGCAGATTCCACCAGTGAGTTCCAATGTAATTAGAATAATGTCCGAATTGAAGCGTCAATATTTCACGCGTCGTCATCTCGTTATGCAATCCTTGTTTATTTTTTAAATCCGTTCACGAGTTCTTCGGGAATCCACGAGCTGCGATGCCGAAAATGCTATCAGAGCGTCGTACACGTGCAGTCGCACACATTTGACACATGTCAGCAGTGAAACACCCAGTGGACCAATAGGAAGGCTCCGTTGCCATTGTGGTGTGATTGGTCCACATTGTGATTGTTATTTACAAATATGTAATCGACGTATACAGTTTACACTTTGCTGTTCAATATTTCGTGTTAAATGTCAAATACGTTCAAAAACAAAATAAAAGTAGTTTGATTACTTTTTTTCGTGGAGTTTATCGATAAAACATGAGTTCGCACTCGCGACGACACTCGCACGGGCGATTGCCCATCCGCTCTGAAACCGGTGCATTTGAGGTTAAGCATGGATCTTGGAGATCTAAGAGAGAAACTGACGATATCACCGACCCGGAGATCGTCGGTTACTTCAGTCTCGACGGGAATCGAACTTACCTGCCGGACTCGTCAAATTTGTCCTACTATGTTCCTCCAGAGACGACGAAAGTTAACTTCAATCTGGATCAAGGTATAGAATCGGTTCGCAGAAAATTGCCCTCCGCAGACGACGAGAGGATAGACAATCTCCTGAAATGGATTAAACTCAATCACACCACGATCCAAGCTCCCGTTGACACAAAAAAATGGTATGCTGCGAGCTGACGCCGCAACATGTACTCCTACAATTAGTTCTACTTAATGTTCTTTTTTGTAAATTGTATCTTTTGTACAGTTCTTATTTTTTTATTATAATATATTTATTATTAATTTTTTTTATTATTTATTTATTCTCACTTAACGTTTTTCCAGGATACAGCCGGACTTTGTCTGCTTTCGAGGACTGTTGACTGTGCTGTTGTGCACTCCGTACTCTCCAAGAGACGCTTGGATAATATGTGCAGCCAAGTGGAAAGGAACGATATATCTTTGTGCCTTCAAAACGCCGGAGGAGAAGAGGAGAATAGCTGACATGCCCAAGGATATGCTGAAATTCATGTCTTGGGGCTTCAAATTTGAGAAATATGTTCTGTCAGGTATCACAACGTTTCTGGCGTAATATTATCTCTGTATTGCTCTACAAAGGAAAATCCCTATTCTAGATGCTCCCGATGTTGCTCCGAATGCCCTGCAGCCGGTGAACGAGGCCGAGGAGTTTTGCTGCATGTTCAGACGTCGTTTCGGCGATCACACGGTCTTGTACGGCGCCGAAATGGACGGTGTTACATCCGAGACGAAGCTCGCGGATCCGCTGCCGCTCAAAGATCTTAAATTCGTCGAGGTAAAGACGAGCAAAGCCATAGAGCATGCGGGACAGGATCGGAATTTCCGAAAGTTCAAGCTCTTAAAGTGGTGGTCTCAGAGCTTTCTGGTCGGTATCGAGAGCGTACTGTGCGGCTTCAGAGACGACGAGGGAATCGTCCGCGATCTTAAGAATTACAGTCTACCGGAAATCGTCGATATGTCGAAGGTGATTACTTATTTGCACTCCAGTATCGAACTTCTCCGTTGCAAGCGTGCTGAACATATTTTTTAAAAATATAATATATTAATTGTGCTTTCAGACCCACTGGAATCCGACTACTTCTGTAAACTTCTGTCAGGCTTTCTTGAGCCATGTATCGAAGACTGTTGTTCATGACTGTGATAAGATAATTTACAAGTTCGAGAGGATACCGTTTGAGGATATTGTCACGACGGAACTATCGCCCACTTCCGAGTACACGTTCGTGCCCTCATCGTTCATGGAGGAAACTGGATAAGGAAGGTACGGGATGTGATAGCAAAACAAAGTAAACGATGGATTGAGCTAAAGCTAAAGCGCACGATGCGTGGAAGCATGCAGCATTTATCGGTGGATGCTCCGGATACGCTGCCGCATCACTCGCTGGTTGTTCCTCACATGGCAAGCAAGCAGGGTCACACAGTGTTCGCATCTATATCGACTAACGATAGCCGATAACGGGTACCTAATCGAAAATAAAATATAGGTTTAATATACATTAATCATTACGTGTATTCCGATACCTTGATAATTAACCCGGACTGCTAATGAGCCCGAACGTTCTGTATCGCGAGTAGAGTCACGGTTCGCGCAAGAACATTTTTATAAAAATATTCTAGCATGGAACGTGACACTCTCACGTCCACTTATCGGTCGGTCGCGATAAAAAGTCTAATAGTCGTGACTGAATGTAATTGTTTGGCACGTCGTAACAACGATTGTCATAAGGGAAAATTATTTACTGACCAGTTCGTAGCATTGTTGGGCACTGCGTCTGTAGAAGAGGGTGGGGCGGGGAATCCCGGTGATCGGTAGTGCAAGTTTATTACTAGTTGAGAATTGGCTAGTTGAATTGCGACCTGAGGCCAGTACGGAAGGGAGCTTCAATCCTTACCGTCTTCTTTCCTCTAGACATGGGGATAAAGTCTAAGTACACAGTACGAATAGTTAATACTTTTTACAACAACTTATTGTTCACAAACGTCCACAATCTTTTGTTAATTTTCCAATTGCACCATGCGGCTCTAGTTTTACAAACAAAAGTACAAATTACAATTATTAATAACATGGGAAATAAAAAGACAAGTTTCTATATTCAAGCTTGAACAAACGAGTTTGTCACTTGTTTATCAAAATTATTTTTATGAAACTTCGTATTCCGATTGTACGAAATTATTTTTTTCTGTGTGGTAAATCACCACTGGTCATGCAAAGTGACTGTCTTTTTGTAGATCGGTCAAATTACGACAAAATGGCCGCCATTTGACGTAATTTTTTTTCACGCATTTTTCTTAGTGATCTGACGGCCACTTTGGTGCGCTTCTTTTAACAGTCCTACATGCAATCAAATGACGAAGACACCTACTGAGATGCAAAATGACGGTCATTTTTGGTTGATTCCTTGAAATTTGTGATCACCGGATTTCTGTGGATTTCTGCCTCAATCCCACTCATTGGTGGCGATAAACAGTTGAATAATCTTGGTCCAATGTAATTGGTCGATACGCCGTAACGATTGTCATGCGAGAAACTGATTGGCTGATTAGTTCGTGTAGTGTTCTACGTAGTATGGCCCTGTAGCCATAGAAGAGAGTGAGGTTAGGGGAAGGGAATCCCGGCATTCCGTGGTGCAAGTTTATTATTAGTCGAGGAAGTGAGCTTCCGGGTTTCCACACGGTGATAACATTTGTAGTTCGAAGAGTGGAACAGGTCTCTGCAGAGACGAGTCATCCAACGGCTTAAAAAGGAAAAAAATACATCTGTAGCTCCAACGTCGGCAGTTGCAAGCTTCAGTGTCACTTAATAAGCATGATACGTCCTGTTGCATGCTCGACGAGGTAAGCAGTTAAAATATATACGCTATATTCTACTTGTAATGCATTAAACGCCTTATGGATTTTCTCCATTAGCAAATCGGGCGATCTCACTCGTGGGAACGTCGTCGCCGAGAAACCAAAAATGCGAAAACCCTTTGTCGAACGTTCGTCAAATCCTGACCGTCGTGCCAACCTTCCAGTTCCCGAATCAAAGCTTATTGGATACTACAGTGTCGATGGCGACAGAAAATTTTTGCCCAACGCATCAAAATTGAAGTATTACAATCCGTCTGCGGAGATGAAAGTGTACGTAGACCTGAACCGAGGTGTGCACATGGACCTGGACGAAGGCATAGACATGGCTGTCCGTAGAGATGTTTCGTTTCTGGACGCGGGCGTCAGCTTGTTGTTGGAGTGGATCAAACTCAATCACAGGAGGATCCGAGCACCCCCTGAGACCGGCAGATGGTAAGTTAGGATAGCAATTTAATCAATCTTACTCCAGTACTGTTACTCTGGAATTACAACAACTTTCTCAATGTTTTTTTCATCGACAGGATACGACCAAAGTTTGTCTGCACGTGTGGAACATTAGAGGTGCTCCTGCGCTCTCGGCAAACCGAGAGACACCTGGGTAGTGTACGCTGCCAGATGGAAGAGAACGATATATCTTACCACCGATAAGAGTTTGAAAAAGGCTGCATTTTCAGATCCCCGTCAGACTAGATCTGGCTCTTGGGGATGCAAGTTCGAACAATACGTACTATCGAGTATGAGAGTTTGGTACAAAGCTTTTGCCTGTTTTGAAGATAAAAATATAAATGTCATGTCTCGTTTCAGAATCTCCCGATGAGCTTCCTGACACTACCAAGCCGGTAATCGAGGCGGAGGAGTTCCGTTGCGTATATGAAGGCAATATCGGCAGTCGTTCCGTAATGTATTGTTCCATAATGAAGGGTTTGGTTTCCAACAAACCGCTGAAGGAACCTCTGCCCTTCAATCTACTCAAATTCATTGAGGTCAGGAGTAACCGAATCATCGAGTTTGGCCCCCAAGAGATGAACTTCAACAAGTTTAAGACACTGCACTGGTGGACGCAGTGTTATCTCACGAAAACGAAACATGTACTGTGCGGGTTTAGGGACGACGCTGGAATTGTTCATAAATTGACCATCTACGATCTTGAGAAGATTATCGAACTGGGCAGGGTATGATACAATGTTTCATATTGTCTGTTAATACAATGTTTCAAATAAGCTGGGCAGTTCTTTTAGAGTATAAGCTCGCATTACAGATACTCAATGACATCCCATTTCTATGAATATATGATTATCTGTCTAAACTGATCAATACGTATAATTTTAACGATAATTTATTTTTTTAAATGCCATTAAAAAGATGAAGTGGGACAAGAGGGGACCCTTTTCGTATTATTAATCAAATTTGTTGACATTTTCTTATGCATTTTTTTTTCAATGAAAAAAAAGTTAAGAATTGATTAAAAAAAGCCTCAAGACGATGAATTATAAAAATTACAGGCAGCGATTTTTTACGATGAGGAAGCCATGTGCAAATTACTTTGCACCTTCTTATTTAAGCCTAGATATCTTTTAACGCTACGAACCTAATTGCGAAAAGTACTTGAGAAATACTTCAAGTTCAAAATATACTCGATAGTTCAAGTACTTGTGATACTTTGTACCGGAAGTATTTTTGGTCCATTGCCCAGCTCTGTTTTAAATTTAATGATTTGATGCGTGAGTAATTTTAATTCCCTTCTTTTCGGCCTTACTGGAAGGCCGGACATTGTGTGAACTTCTGCAAGTCAGTGTTCACGAAGATCGAGGAAACCGTTGTCCATGACTGTGACCAGAATATATACAGGTTCGAGAGAAGGCCCGACGGACAGATCAACACGAGGGAACTGCCGGCTTCGTCCGAACACGCGTTCTTGCCGTCCTCTTTCCTCGAGGCATCGGGATAAATTCGAATACGCGATGGATAAATAAACTCGTGTCGCGCTTGCTGAGCTGTCTACAAATTGTCTCCCTCATGACAATTCAAATATCAATATTATACAGCGAAGGTATCGCAACGAAAGCGAGGGCTCAGAATACGGAGTGCGGCCAAAATATTGCTGTGAATACCTGCACGAGCATATTTCTATAGTATTTTTGTAATTGTTACAATATAATAATAACAATAAGTATAACAATCGCTGTCAGCATTGTTGCATCGTATAGCAATTATCATACAAAAAACAAATATTAATGTAATAAATGTAAAACATGTTTTTAATGTTTCGAAAATATAACGATATATTCTCTACTCCAGACGCATTCACTGCAGTCTTATCAAGCAGTCCGAAAAGTCAGGTCCCTGCCGCGAGCGGTAACTGAGCGGCAGGCGTCGGGAGCTCCAGAGCTGGACAAGTGACGGTCACATAACCATTTCTCGATCGCCCGTCGGAACTGCTGACTGACTGACAAGCCACAATTTTGCAACTCCGCATAAACGACATCAATTCCCAGGATCTCTGATCGTCGAGGAGTCTTCTACGTTCTGCCGAGGGTTGGTATGTATTGATGCGTCTCGAGTCGAACTCGCTCTTCTATTATATCCTACCGATCGATGAATGCTCCGAAACGACCAAATGTGTAAACATATATTTTTTTTTTAGATATTTGCTCGCAAAGTATCCTCGAAGACTTCGAAGGGTTTCTCGGTCGAAGCTTGGGCCTCGATCCACCGAAGACATGGCAGTGAGCAACACGCCGAGCCCCCGTCCCGAGCTCGTCTGTCCCGGGATCGACAAGTGGGGTTATACCCACGTGAAGGTCCTCAAGTTCAGCTACATGTGGACGATAAGCAATTTCACCTTTTGCCGCGAGGAAATGGGCGAGATACTCAAATCGCCGATTTTCAACGCCGGCAAGAGCGACGAGTTGAAATGGCGTTTGGAGTTGTATCCGAAGGGTCACGGCGAGGAGAGCAAAGACTATCTTTCGATATTCCTGAGTCTCGTCGCTTGCCAGGGCTCCGAGGTGACGGCAAAATTCAAGTTCTCGATTCTCAATCTAAAACGAAAGAAGACAAATCCAATGGAGATTCAGCGACCTCACACATTCGTGCGAGGAAAATCGAGCGAGTCGCACGGCTACACGAAATTCATGAACAGGGATTTTTTGCTGGACGAGGAGAACGAGCTGTTGCCGAACGACAATCTCACGATAATATGCGACGTCAGTATCGTCGGTGACGTCGTCAATGTATCGGGGAAGAGCAACCCAACGACGGTGCAGTTTCCGATTCCCGAGTGTCGGGTCCTCGAGGATCTCGGTGCTCTGTTCGAGAGCGAAAAATTGAGCGACGTAACGCTGACGGCGTGCGGAAGGGAATTCCGCGCTCACAAGGCCATACTCGCCGGCCGAAGTCCCGTTTTCTCGGCGATGTTCGAGCACGAGATGGCCGAGCAGAAGGAAAATCGCGTCGTCATATCGGACATGGAGGACGAGGTGCTGCACGAGATGCTGCGATTTATCTACACGGGTAAAGCGACGGGAATTGAAAAAATGGCCGATCAACTGCTCGCTGCCGCCGACAAATACGCGCTGGAGAGGCTCAAGGTCATGTGTGCCGAGGCTGTCTGCGCCAGTCTCACGGTGGAAAATGCATCGGACGTATTGGTGCTTGCCGATCTTCACAGCGCGCATCAGCTCAAAACTCGGACGATAGAGTTCATCAATATGCACACTGTAGAGGTGATGGATACGGCCGGATTCAAGACTATGATCGATACGAATCCACACCTCATCGCCGAGGCTCTCGGCGCTCTGGCGACGAGGAAAAACAGTGATACCGATTTGTACTTCGATATCGAACGGAGAACGTCGCAGTTGCGCATCTGACACAGCGACTCGCTGGACTGCGCGATCGGTGGACCTTGACGAACTACGGATTTGAGCTCTTGAAGCGAGAACACACTGTGATACGACGATTTATTCGACATCGGTTGTCAATAAATTATTACTCGTTTAACTCAGAAGTTTTATTTCGAATTATTCCTGTTACACGGTCAAGCATAGCTTGTGCTTTTTTTTTATCGCACAATTGATGTTCTTGAATTGTTATAAACGCTATGAAATTTTTACAATTATTCATCGAGAATTTTATAAATTTTTATAATATTTCATAATAATACTTTTATAATCTCTTTAAAATTAGAGTCTCACGTGAGACACGTAGAAATTGAAATAGGACGTCACATCGATTCTCGATTCCTCCAATCGCGCGTCGCGCTGTAAAGCAAATGAAACATATTTCACATTTGAGATTAGAACTTGTCGCAGGATAGTCGACCCGGCCGGTCCACTCACAGTTTGGGAATGTCCTTGACGTAAAAAATTTGTTGAGGCGACCTTGCGCGAGTTTCTTCGGCTCTGCATTTCTCCAGCCAGACTTTCGTTGGTTTCAGTAAAGTCGATCCTTTCTCAGGTCGTGCGTCCACCCTTGGCCGAACAGGTGAGCTGGAATGTGACTTCTTCGATTCCAACAGGGCTCTCCTTCTGCTCAGAAGCTCCTCGTCTTGCCGTCTTGGAAATTCATTTGCGTAAATTAAATCAATAAAATTTCGATGTTTTTAGTGTCTAATTGATTAAAATTGATACATCTGATCTTTCAGATTTTAGATAAAAATTGCTAAACCTGATTTTTCAGATTGTAGATTAAAATTGCTAAATCTGATTTTTCAGATTTTAGATTAAAATTGCTAAATCTGATTTTTCAGATTTTAGATTAAAATTGCTAAATCTGATTTTCCAAATTTTAGATACAAATTACTAAACCTGATTTTTCAGATTGTAGATTAAAATTGCTAGATCAAATTTTTCAGATCTTAGATTAAAATTGCTAAAAAATGATTTCGAGCCATATCTGTATAAAACCGGATATTTGTAAAAATTGCATAATTAACATTAACAATTATACTACCGGAAGCTCTGAATCAATCTGGCTGCTTGGGCTTTGGAGGCAACCCGATCGGAGTCCGCGACACTCGTCGTGGAGCTCGAGCTAATATTCTCAATTTTCTTTTCTCTGTAAGCCTCGACTGCGGACTTGAGCTCTCTGGCTCTCGACAGTCGACGGCTCTCCTTCAGAGCCTCTCGGGACTCGATCTCCAATTTTGTCTTCTCGGCTTCGAGAGACCGGGCGTTTTCCTTGTCCGCTCGCCACCGATTCACCGACTCTCTTTTGTCGCACCCGAGAGGATCTTTCTTTACCGCCGATCTTATGATGCTCCTCAAAACCGTTGATTTCGTTTCTCTGGCAACATCATCGAGATTGGAAATTTTTTCTTCAGAGTTAGGTCGACCTGTTTCATTTTCGACGCTGTCCAGTTTCGATCTCTTCTCAGCCTCTTTTTTCTCCCGCCAATCTCTTATAGTTTTTCGATGTTTTTCTCGCAATTCGAGATAAACTTTGTACCAAGCCTCGTGATTTACTATACGCTCGGACGACATGTCCGGAAACTTTTTTCTTATCGCAGCCACCATGGCCGGTATACCGTGAGCAGTTTTTCGAATCTTTAGGAAGAACAAGTGATCCTCCTCGCTCCAATTTTGGGTGTGACCTGGGATGAAATACTTGGGAATTTTTTTTTCTTTTTGTTATTTATCGTACTAGTGCAATAGTGTATAGTTGTAGTAATTTACGATATTAGATCAATAACACTTTTTCTGACGATTGTGAGTTTGCAGCAAGAGTCGAAGGCGAGTGCTGCAATCACAAGAGTTAAGGAGGGAGTCTCGCTGCGCGCTGACTTCGCATAAGTTCGACAACAATAAGGGAAAATTGCAAGTACTTCTTGATGGTGTAAAAATCTGAAAAAAT
>JAPYZD010002152.1:0-29892 GCA_030522725.1 Ichneumoninae sp. B BG-2022a | reverse complement strand
AATTTTGAATTTGCTTTAACAAAAGGTTTATGGAAAAAAACAATTATAAGTTTATTATCTGAATTTAATCAATATATTTTCTTATCTTTATCATGTATTAGTACATCATATAAATTTATAAATGAAAATAATTATAATAATCATATATCACCAAAAAAAATGTCTTATTTATTTTCTAATTGGAAACCATGTGAATGGAAAAATTTAATAGAAGAAATATATAATTCAAAAAATGAATTTAATTTATTTTGGGAAAGGCCTTCATCAAATTCTGTAATTTTGGGACTTTTTAAAATTTTAGATTTGAAAGATGAAAATACAAAATTAAAAGAAGAATTATTATTAATAATTGATAAAATATTTGATGATATTTATAATAAAAAAGAAAAAAATATTATATATCCAATAATGAATTTAACAATATTTCCAACTTATATACAAAAAATATTGCATAATTTAACAAATATACCTTTATTTTGTTGTAAGGAATGTATATTACAAGATTCAATTTATAATTTTGATTGGAAAAAAAAATTATTATCAATTTTAAATATTAATATAAAAATAAAAAAAAAATTTTTAATAAAAGAATGTAATGGTATATGTAATAATTATATGGATAAATGGTTAATAAATAATTTTGGGACATCATATAATCTTTTATTATTTTTACGTAAAGGTATTGCATATAAATTATTAAGTTTATTTGAATCATATTACACAAAAAATAATTATAAAAATTTATTAATTAAAATATTTAATAATCATATATTAAAAATATTTATATTAATAGCAATTTTAAATAATCGTAAAAATTCAATAACAAAGGGGACAATAAATTCATTAATATCATCAATATTTTCATCAACAAAAAAAAAATTAAATCAAGAATTAGAATTTAAAATAAATGAAAAAAAAAATAATAATAATTATGATATGTTGATTTGGATAAAAGAAAAAATAAATTATTTAGAAAAAAAAAATATAAATGATTTTATAAATATAATAAATAATATGATATTAGATACAATTGATTCATTAAATTTAATACCAATTGAGATTAAATGTAATGATAAATTATTAATAGAAAATAATAAAAATAGTAATTATTATTTAAATTTAGAATATAATGGTATAAATATTTATTTTAAAATGAATAAAAAATATGAACAAATAAATGAAAATTTAAATGAAAAAAAAAATAATAATAATAAATTATTTAAAACAATTTTAACAATATCATCACAAATGTGGCCTTTAGAAATAATAAAAAATATATGTCATACAGAAAAAAAAATAACAATCGAAAATTTAATATTAAAAAAATCAAATTTATTAAATAAAGAATTTAAAAATATAATTGAAGATTATGAATCAACACATAATAATCGTACATTATTATTTTTACAAGATTCAATCATTATTGATTTAATAATAAATGAAAAAACAATAATATCAGTAAATTTAATTGAATATTTGATAATTGAATATTTAAATTTAAAAGAAAATAATGAATTAATAAATATAGAAAAATTTAAAGGTTATTTTGAGGAAATTATGATAAATAAGAAATTTAAATTAACATTAGAATCTTTAAAGAAAAAAAATATAAATAAAATATTTACGAAAAAATTAAATTATTTATTATTATCCGATTGGGACAACAATTGATGAAGAATTAGAAGATGTTGAATAATTTCTTTTCAAAGGTTCAATCTCATCATTATCTGTAGATGGTAAATATGGAGATCGATTACAGCCTTTTGTTTCATAAACAAATAAAATAAGGAAAATAGCTGTTGCCCCACACATTATTGTAAATATAAGAAATATATATACAGTTGATCCTTCATAGTTACTATATCGTGAATTTAAATAAACAACTGTAACACCTGTTAACCAATTTAATGCAGATGCAACACCTGAACTTAAAGCCTTGATATCTGGTGGAAACATTTCAAATAAATAAACCCATAATACTGGTCCTTGTGCAAGTGAAAAAAAAATTATAAATCCAATAACTGAAATGACTGAACTAATAGCTAAATCTTTTCCGAGATAATAAAATAAAGGAACTATTGAAAGACAAAGTGTTTGCCCTATGGTGCCTACAAAAAAATAAAAAATAAAAATTATAATATTACCTATAATAAGTAAAACTTTACGACCAATTTTATCAATTAAAATTAATGAAGGAAAAGTCATAATAACATTAACACCAGCCATAATAGTTGAAGCCTTAGAAGCATTTTGATCATCCATTCCCGAAGCTTTGAATAATTTATTAGACATAGCAACAAAAGCATTAATACCACCGATTTGTTGACTAATTGCTAATATACATCCAACAATAAATGCATAACGATAATATTTATTTTGAAATATAATTTTAATTGTTATTTTTTTATTCTCATATTTTGAGTCTGTCATTGATTGTGTAAGATCATCAAATCTTTCTTCAGCTAAATTTTGATTATTTTCATAAATTAAATTTAAAACTGTATTAGCTGCTTTTGATTTACCACGTTCAAGTAAACTAAGTGGAGTATCATGCTTTAAAGTAGTTGTCATTATAAATATACACAAACATGAAATAATACCAGGTAGTAATTGCATCATTCTAGGAATAAAAATATTAAACTCTGGATTTTTATAAGTCGGTAATGGAGGAAGTAATAAACCAAAAATAATTGCAATGAATATACCCGTAACAATTCCCAATTGATGAAGTCTGAGAAAAAAAATTTAAAAATTTTTTTTTGAACTTACACTCCTCTTGATCCACGTGTTTCAAGTTGACAAATTTCATTAATAAATGTTGGTGAAGCAACTGTAATTAATCCAACACATAAACCAATAATTAGGCGTCCAAAAATAAGAATGGGAAAATTAGTTGAGAAGAAACATATTAATGACCCAATAAATGAAATTACATGACATGTCATCATTGCAATACGTCTACCAATAGATACAATTTTACTGGCTAAAAGGCAACCGATAGCGGCACCAATAAAAACCATAGTATTTGCATAAGCTTCATATTTATTTGCTAGATCACAATTTGTGATAAATGGATTACCACAAGTCTTAAAATGAATAGTAAAATAAGTTAATGTTGTATTAAAAACTGCAATTTGATAACCAAATAAATAAGAACCAATAATAGATAATAAAACATATTTATCTGAAAATGAAACCATATTCAAATATAATAAGTGGTTTTTAAATCAGCAATTATCGATTTTAAATGTGGCTGTGCCTAAAGATCATGCCATTTTTTTGGGTAAGCAATAAATATATATATTTATTTTAAGATTCCAGAATATCCATTAACAAATAAAGATGCATATAAATATATAATATGCGGTATAATTAATTCTATAATACCAGGATTAGGTATAATATTATTATATCCACACTATATAATATATGGATTATTAGAATTTTTATTAATACCTATTTTTGGTTTTGGTTTTTTTTTAAGTTTATTAGATAGCATGAATCTAATTTCTATAGGTATTTCAGCAATTTATAAAATACGTCCACATGAGATCTATAAATTTACAGAATTAATTGATGGAAGATTTTTATAATAATCAGGTAGAATTAAATATTCTGTTGATTTAAATAAATTATAATCAATTAAATTATTATTTTTTATTATTTTCCTATTTTTTTTTTTTAATAAATTAATAAATAAATCATTATATAATTTTAAAATATGTTTAAATAATTTATCACTAATTAATATTAAAAAAAAAAAAAAAAAAACTTACCTTAATACAATTGCAAATAAAAGCATAAATCTTTTTTCTATATTATTATTTTTTTTAATTTTATTTTTTTTCAGTCTAAAAAAAAATTAATTTTTTTTATTAACTAACATATTAAATATTTTAAATAAATTTAATTTTAATTTAATATAAAATAATTTTTTTAGAATAATACCACCAATAAGTATATTACGTAATTGATAATTATCTTCAAAAGTTTCTTCTGTGTTTTTTATTTGATATTTCTAAAAAAAAATTATCCGAAAAAACTTACGAAAAATTTTTTAATTATATCAATTGATTTTGATGGTTCTTCTTTAATTGCTAGATTGAATATCTTTATCTAATAAAAAATAAATAATACTTTAAAATTACAATCTTAGATAACAATTAGAAAGCACATATTAAAAAAAAGAATTTGATATTAAATTATAATAATAAATAAGAATTATAAATGATAATAATAAAAAAATAATTAAATAATAATAATAATTATTATTAATAATTTTTCATAACAGATAATGATAAGTAATAATTTATAATTAATAATCTCTTTTTTTAAAAACATTTATAAACTTACTTCATTATATACTTTACGATTTTCTTCTAATAGAAATAATTGTTCACTACGTAATAATTTAAGTGTTTCTTTTAATCTTCCTGGAATTTGATGACTTTCAAAAAACAAATCATATTCATTAAAATAATTTTCTCGTCGTTTTCTTAAATTTTCACGAATATTATCACCAAAAGCAATTTCTGCTAAACGTACAAAAGCGATTAATAGATGTATTGATTTGATTGCTTTTTGACATACATATACAAATTTATTTAAACCATATCCTTTTTGTAGTATCTATAATAATTATTATATTTTAAGATAAATTTACTTGTCCAGCTAAAGATCTTGCTTCATCAACAGGTATTGCAGTTTCACGTGTATTTGTTATAAAATTTTCAAGTTCTTCAATCTGATTTTCTAATTCATTTTTTTCATTAATAATTTTTCTAGAAAAAAAAAATTAAATTTTTTAAAGCTTACTCTAAATCATTTTTTTGTTCTAAAATTAATGAATTCATAAAACTCATTTCTTTTTTTTGATTTTCAATTTTTTTTTGTGCTTCTTTAGCTGCAGCGAGTCCAACTGATTCAACTGCAAGAGATGTGTTCCTAAATAAAGAATTATTATCCTCATTAATTGATTGTGAAGGAACTCCAATATATAAAGTTGAAGCATCTGATACCAATAAAGTGCTTGAATCTGCTACCTAGAAATATATAAAATAAAAACTACGTACTACTGGGTCAACTGAAATTTTCGGTAAATCTGATAAATTATCATATTTGGAAATCTTAAATTTTAGTGGCCTATTATTATTATTTTTTATTTTTAATTTTGTTATATTTTGTTCAAAATTTTTTTTAATAATATTTTCATCACGTTTTGGGATATCTTTCTCATATATATATTGAGTAGGGATGGGAAATTCTGAAGCAGTACCACGTTCAGTCATTTGTAAACCACATTCGCTTTTCTATGTGGTATTTAATAAAGACAGATTGTTCTGTGATGCAATTTCTTGTTACTAATAATGAATAAAAATAGTGTTAATACAGATACAAGAATGAAAATATATTTATTATTAAGTCTAAATTCTAACTGCACCTGCAGCAACTGCTGCTGCTACTACTTATTTTGCTTGAAAACTGTTTGCCGCTGCGTCATATTAAACATATCCCAAAATTTCTGTTGCATCCAGAATCTTTGTGATGCAAAATTATCTCTTTTGCTACTAGGAATTATTATTCTTACGCCGCGAAGCAAAGGAGAGGTGAAACGATTGTAGCCTTGGCAACCGCTAACAAGTGATCTGAATGTCACATTTCGCGCCGCCGCTGTAGATTTATAAGCTATAGAGGCCAGCATAATGAAAAATTACTGAAATTATTGCACGGAAATTAAGTTAAAAACATATATACATGTTTGAATTTACCTAGTCCCATAGCTGTAGAAAGTTGCATAAAAATATCTTAAGAAGATTTAAATATTCTAAACTATAAATTTTTCGACGGATATTGCTGATAGCAAGCAATAATTGCAGATATTGTTCCACTTAAGCCAATAATACCTTCATTTAAATTTTTTCCTACAAAAATTTTTTTTTTTTTTTTTCCTCACCAATTATTTTGTATGGTAATTTTAGACCATTTGATGAAACAATAAGATCACCTTTTTATAATTATTAATATGAAAAAATCTTACCAAAATTTTTAATAATATTTAAATATAAATTTCTACGATTTTCTTTTGAAATTTCTTTATTATTTTGATTTTGTTTATCTTCTAAAATGTTAAGTCTTAAATTTTCAAAATCAGATATTAAACCAAATAAGACTGCTAGAAACCAAAAGAAAAATGCTTTATCACTATATATTGTAGCATTAGCTCCTAATATCAAATAATTTTATATATTCATTACCTTTTAATAATTTTAATTTTGTTAGGATATTCAATGCATCAAATAACCAATATGCAAAATAATTTGCACGACTACCTAATTCCATTAAATTACTTAAAGAATCATCTAATGATTTTTTTCTTAAATTTTCTTTAATTTTAATGTACTCATTTAAAAATTTTCCTACACGAAAAATTTTTCGTGCATCTGCAGTAGATTCTAAAAAAACAAAAAAATAAAATAAATTATCTTACGTGATAGTAAAAGTAAATTTGATTCTAATGATTTTTTATTTGATAAACTCCATGCTAATCCTCTACTACTATATTGTAAAATTTTATTTAATTTATCTCTACCATCTATTATATTTTTTTTTTTTTTTTAAAACTGACCAGTAGTATTCCAAAATTTGATCCAACGTCCAAGCTCATCATTTTTTAACATTTAAACTATTTTGGGAGTTATAAAAAAAATTTAATAAAAAATAAAAAATTAGGAGACAGGTGCGACACATGTATTATTTAAAATCTTCAAACCATGGATGTTTCAATGCTTCAGCTGCCGTTAACCTTTTTTTATGATCAAATGCCAACATTCTAAAAAACTCATATTTTTAAATTCAAAAAAAATTAAATTTTTTTTTTTTTACCTGTCAAGTAAATCTTTTGCTTGATCATCTAAATCTGGTTTGAAATAATTAAATCGGTCAGCTCTTCTTCGCCATTTTGGCCATTCGGTCTGAAAAAATTTTTTTTTTTTTTTTTTACTTTAAAATATGGCAATTCAGTATAATCACTCACAACTTCTCCAGCAAAAATTGCTCTTCCAAATAATAATTCACCAAAAACACATCCCACAGACCAAATATCAATTGCTGGTGTATAGATTCCAAGTCCCAGTAGAATTTCAGGTGCACGATACCATAATGTTACAACCTCTCGTGTTAATGGTCTTAAGGGAAAAGGTAAAGTACGTGCCAATCCAAAATCAGCCAATTTAACTTCAACTGAGACATTACTTGCTTCATCATCATCATTATTTGTAGCATCAATTTTATTATCATATAATTGTTCATTTACTTTCTGATAAGATGAAGGAGATGGAGGTGGTGGAGGTTCTTGAGAATCTATATTTTCTTTTTCTGATGATGATTTTTTAAAATTTTGATGAGCTAAACGTCTGCGTCTGTTTGAAAGCTGACATGGAATTTTATGAGCTGGTCTTTTTCCTTCAAAAAAAAAATTTTTTTTTTTTTTCAATTTTACCTGACCGATTAACTCGTATAAGAATATTATTTGGTTTTATATCCCGATGAATCTAAAAGATAAATTTTTTTTTTTGTCTTACTATTCTCCGCTCATGACAATATGCAAGTCCTCGAAAAATTTGAAACATTATTGATTTAATTATTCCAAGAGGGATACGTCTTTGAGGAAATTTCTTCCTTGATTTATTAGTTTGGGAAAATAAGACTTACATGTATTTTCTCAAATCCAACTCTATATATTCAAACTCTAAAAACAACCTTGGATATCTAATGATTTCTGTTGATGATCTATTCTCATAATGAACGCCTTTTAATTGTACTATGTTGGGATGTCTTAAATCTCTTTAAAAAAAATTATTTTCTTATTTGATTATATTATTACCTCAGAATCACAACTTCACGGACTGAGGTTGCAGGAATCCCATCATGAGCGGAATCCCAACGTAACTTTTTCAGTGCCACAACCTCACCACTTTCACGCCGAGAAGCTTTGTAAACTACACCATATGTCCCTTCACCTAGGAGCTCATCCCGACAAAACTCGTCATCAATCGAGTCTAGACTGTGTGCTCCAACGTCAGACGGAGTTGCAGCACCAGCATTTGCTGACCATGAAGTGCGTGAACTTAAAGACATATGATGTCGTTTACAGCTCGGACAAGGGTCATCATTATTGCCGCTGCCGCCATATTTTTCATTGTTTACAGGTGGCGGAATAGACGGTGGGGCAGGGAGTTGTTTGGCACCAGTATCTCCGCCCAGTGCCGGTAAAAGAGAATCTGACATATGTAGTTTCTTACTTAATTTTACTCACCGTCGAATTGCGACACACGATGATGGGAAGTTGAAGTTGATAGGGGCAAAATTGAAGAGCAGTCGGCTGCGCAGTCCACATCGCTTAAAAATTCGATGTGTCTAAAATCATGAACAACAACCTCTTTCTCCATTTCGGAGACTAGTCGATGCTCTACAGCTGCATTCAAAAAAAATGGCATAACACTGTGGTCTTCGTTATACATATTGTGCGGATAAGATATAATTTGCTGAAAAGTTGAGGGCAAGCCACAGCGGCAAAGTGCACATAGGCTCATACAAGAGTTGCCAGTTGCTGTGCTATACATTAGCATTCATTCTAGCAATCTCAGTACCTTTTACTGAGATGCAAATTTTTTTGCGATGTGTACAACGGTTTGCATACATGTCAATTTGATGCCGCTTCACAAGATGTTTTCTTGGGACTTGCTAAAATATTATGATTATTGCATAACGTTTCTGTACGACGCAATCCTAGCGAAGCAATCATTTTTTTTCTGCCATATCAACCATTTGCTTGATGGCGCACACAATAATTGAAGTATCACGTAATTAACAAATTTAGCGGTTCGCGCAATTCATCATGTATACAATAGAAGGACTTCGGCGATGCCGCAAGGCACTCAGCGGTAATCGCTTCAAAACTTTTATTTTGAACTCTGAACGATTTGATAGAAGAAATTTTAGCAGCAGCAGCAGCAGTGCTGATGATAAATCTGCTGGTACATCAGCATCATCGCAATTAAGGCGCTCTAAAGAATTAGATATAGATGAGGTGGCTCTGATCAATCTTATTAACTTGACAGGCACTTTATCTGGCAAAGCAAGCTGGCATTGCAACTCGCAAGGAACTTCAAAAGCAAATTATGACAAGCCCATCATTAATAATAATAATAATAATAATTATAATAATAATAATACTAATAATGATAATGATGATGATGAAAATCAAGTTAATCACTATTTACCAGCTCATAACGCATGTAAGATAAATGAATGTAGGGAAAAAAAAAGGAAAATTTTTTTTTTTTTATATTTAAAAGTAGATACAGAAAATGAAAAAGCATTCACACGATCCGAGGACATCACTCCAATTATCACTTCTTATTTTGATCCAACTCGAGCGAAGGTAAAGTTTGCCATAATTCATTTTACAAGACGTTCAAATATAATGGTCGAGAATTTTTAGCTGAAGCAGTTGGGACAGGGACAAAAAAACGGGCAGTTTCTCGAGTGATCTTAAGAAGAGGTACAGGGCTAATATTAATGACAAGTGGAGATGGCTTGGGTGTTAGATTTAAAGAGATGTCATTTATGTATGATAATAAAGTTATTTTATAAATACAGACTGACAATACCAAGACCATTAATCTTAACGGATACGTGCAATATTTTTGACGTTTATGCTGAATGTCAAGGGGGAGGTCCTGGTGGACAATCATCTGCACTTCGTCTTGCGATTGCAAGGGCATTAATCATGGCATGTCCTTCTTTAGCTTCAATTCTTCAAGAAGGTGCGGATGTAAAAAAGATGTTTAAATTCAAAATAGAATTACTTTTGTATGAAGATACAAGACAAAAATGGCCAAAAATGAAAGGACGTGTTGGAGCTAGAGCTATGCAAAAATTTAGAAAACGCACAAAAAAATCAAAAAAATAATTATTAATGATTTGAAATTACCCGTGATTCTTCTCGTGTCATTTCAGCAGCTGCTTCAGCATCTTTCTTAAATTAATTTTAAGAATTTTAAATAATTCTTACTTGAGTATAGGGGGGAGTTTTAAGTGTTTCTTTAAGTCTACGTTTATGTGGTTTCGTTTTGAAATGTTTTTGTAAAACTTCAACATTAATAAAATATTTTGCGCAACTTATACAATAAAAAGAGCCTAGGAAAAAAAATAATTTTTTTTTTTTTTAAAATACCTCCTCCTGGTAGATCTTCACTAAGCTCAGGAGTATAACCATTTTTCAAATCATCCTGTACTAAAAAAAATTCATATCACTTTAAATTACTTTGATCTGAATCTCTAGTTCGATGTTGAAGCAATTTATGATGCTGATGTTTTTTTCCAAGTCCTCTTTTTTTTTTTGCCTGTACTCCCATCAAATTGAGGTTTACAATAATTTAAGTTTACAAAAATTCAGGTTTACCTATTAAAAAAATAGGTATAAAAAAAAATTTTTTTTTAAACAAATCACTTTTTAAAAAAAAATAAGTTTTTCAAAATTTCTTTTTTTTATAAAAAAATGTTTTTAATAATAAAAAGGCTTTTTGTTTAAAAATTGTTTTTTGAAAAAGAGTTTCCAATTTAAAAAATGTTTTATATAAAAAATAAGTTTAAAAAAAAAAAAAAAAAAAAGGTTTTAAATAAATTCATTTTTTACATGTCAATTTATTAGCAAATTCTGCAATTTGTATTTGACCAGTATTCTGTGGATCTCCAGTAATAATAAGATTTTCAACTTCTTCTGGAGATAATTTCTCACCTAAATTGAGCATAACATGTTTTAATTCTGCTGTTGAAATATAACCCTTTCCATCACGATCAAATAATTTAAATGCTTTGGTCAATATATCTTTCGGATTTATAGCTTTCAGATGTTTTTCAGCAATTAAACAGAATTCCTCAAAATTCAACATAGAATCAATTTTATCTTTCAGCATATTATTTATTTCTTGTTGTGTAGGATTTAATCCTAAAGAGCGTATTATTAATCCAAAATCATAATTATCTATCAATCCATCTACATCTCTATCAAAAAGACAAAAAGCTTCTTTCATTTGAGTTTTCATTATTTCAGGTAATCAGGTCCAAGTATTTTAAAAAAAAAGAAAGTTTTATATTTATTTTCTTAAACAGTTTTCAGGCATAAAATCAAAGAAATTTTATCAAAAAAAATTCTTATTTGATTCAAAAAAAGCATTAAAAGAATAAATTTTTTATATTTTAAATAAAACTTTTATTTGAAAAAAAAAATAACATATTTTTGTAGAAAAAAAGTTTAAAAAAAAAAAAAAAAGATAAAAAACTTTTATAAAGAAAAGGAATTTTTTTTTATAATATTAAATCTGACTTAGGGGTGTTATACCAAAAATATAAAATGATTTCTGAATTTGAAAATAATGTATAATTTTTATTTTTCATACTTGAAGAAATTTTTGAGTTAATGAGCATAATATAAGACGACTTTCTTGATTAATATCACCAATAACTCTACAATGTTGATAGAAACTTGTAAAGGTATTTGATAGATCATACATATATTCTGCAATTCTAAAAAACAAAAATTAATATTATTTTGATCATACTTGTGTAAATACATATCATCAAGAACAATTTCTACAACTTCATAAAATCGCAACATCTGCCACGCAAGTTCACGTTCTTGCGGAGTTTCAATTATTAGCTTTTGAATATCCAATTTTGAGGAATCTATTCCAGCTTTCCGGAATATTGCACAAATTCGAGCATATGAATATAAAAGATAAACTGCAGTGTTTCCTAAATAACAGATTATTATATAATAATAATAAATGGAAAATAATAAATAAAAAAAAATAATTATAAAAAAATAATATTTATTAAAATATAATACTGACCTTTAGGATCTAACATTTTATCATAAGAAAACTTATAATTTGTTAGTCTACATTGTTTCAAATCAAAATAACGAATTGCAGAATATGCAATAGCTTGAGCAGCCTCTTTATCTTTTTCTTCAACATAATCTTCACCTTCCTGTAATCTTCGTTTTCTTATTTCTATTAAAGCACGATCAACAGCTTCTTCCAATAAATCAGTTAATTTTACTGAATATCCTGATCTGGTCTTAAACTTTTTGCCATCTTCTCCCTGAAAGAAGAAATTTAAATGAATATTTTCTTTTTATAAAAAATATTATTTCAAAACGTTGATAAGCAAAAAAAAAAAAATTTTTACCTGTACTAATCCAAACCCAATATGATCACATCGTGTTTTTGGTGGTTTGTGCCAACCCAAAGCTTCTGCAGCTTTAAAAATTTTTGTAAAATGACTTTCTTGACCAAGATCTACCACCGGAAGTACCCAGTCATTTTTCTCGATTACAAGTCTGATTTTTTTTTTTTTTAAAAAAAAACTACTTATACCTATGTTTTATTGCAGCTAAATCAGTCGAATCATAACCATAACCTCCATCAGATTTTACAATCATTAATGGTGTATTATCATTTTCAACGAAAAAACATTTTGCTCCATCAGCATTTGTTAAAAGACTTGAAAAAAAATTTTTTTTATTTTTTTTTTCTCACTTTTTTTTTTCTGCTTCTTCAATTACTTCGGGTATCCTGATTATATATTTCAAATCATTCAAAAATTTATTATAAAAAAACTAACTTCTTCTTACATTTCATTATAAAACGATTCTCCACGTTCAATCAATTTAATATTAAATCGTGCATAAATTTGTTGAAAATCTTTACGTGATATATCACAAATCAATTTCCAAGCATTTCTTGCAAATTTCTCTCCTTCTAAAAATATTTATTTAAATACTATTTTTTAAAAAAAATTTTTATAATTTTAATATTATTTTTTATTCAAATACTATTTCTTATTTAATAAATATAATTTTTATAATATTTATTTTCATAATATTTTTTATTATTATTTAAATACTATATTTTATTTTTTAAAATATTTTTTTTTTATTTTTTAAAATATTTAATTTTAATTTAAATACTTTTTTTATTTTATATTTTACTTTGTAAATCAACAACAGCAAGTTGTGCGAGTTTCTTAAAATCTTTATCTTCATCAAATCTTCAAAAAAAAATTACTTTAATTATGAAATGAAATACCTTATTTTAGCCTTACGATAAAATTCAGTCAAATTTTGTAAACTTGGAGGATTATTTTGAAAATCTGGATATTGTTCTTTCATATATTCAATAAGCATTCCAAATTGGGTTCCCCAATCTCCAATATGATTTATACGTAAAACTTGATGTCCAGCAAATTCAAGAAGTCTACCTATTGATAAATTATGTTTAAATTATTCTTACAAATTGATTCACCAATAATTGTTGATCTTAAATGACCAACATGCATTTCTTTAGCAATATTTGGGCTACTATAATCAACTAAACATTTAAGCCTATTAAATTTTTTATAATATGAAAAACGTACTTGACTCCTTTAGGATTTTCAAACATTCCGTTAAATTCTTCTTTTAAAAAAGACAACAAAAATATTGATGATAATCGTACGCTAATAAATCCTTGCTTAGCTACATTTATTTCACTGAACATTTCTTTATTTGTTATATTTTCTTTTATTTTCTAAAAAAAATTTTTTAAATTAATTTAAAAAAAAAATAATAATAAAAAATAAATTTTTTGATACCTCAGCAACATCTTGAGCAGTTTTAAGATTTTCTTCTAATTCATCTTTATTTTTTTTAATAATAGTTAAAGCTGCGTTACCTAAGAAAAAATTTTTTTTTTAAAAATAATTTACATTGATATTGCCCAAATTTTGGCTGTGAAGCTGCAATTGCTGGTTGTATGTCTTTAAGATAGGGGAATGCTTTATTTAATGCATTAACAAAATTATCTCGAACTTCACGTAATATCGTCTTATTCATTTTTAAGCTGTGACAGGTTCAGTGAAATGAATATTGATAATACTTTGAGCAATTATCTTGAAAGATGCTTAGAAGAAAAGAATCCACTAAGAATTGTTGTTGGTAATAGTAGTGCAGATTTAGATTCTATAGTTTCTTCAATAACATTTTCTTATTTATTAACTGTTATAACAAAAAAATTGCATGTCCCATTAATTCGTACAAATTCAAAAGAATTGCAATTACGTTCTGATGTTATATTATTATTAAATGAAGTGCTTAATAAAAAAAATGATTTCAATCTTTATTTTATTAATGAAAATTTTGAATTTGAAAATTGTCTAGAGATTAATTTAGTAGATCATTATGACAATCATAAAAAAAATGTTATTAGAATTTTAGATCATCATGATTACAATTATTTCAATATTGAATCAAATAATAAAATAATTGATAAAAAATTATTATTCAATCATGAATTTGATGGAACACTAGAAGGTCATAAAAATTGGAATGGCGGAATCATTAAATGGAATCCAGGTGTTAAAGTTGGAAGTTGTTCAACGCTTATTGGTGCATTATGGCGTGAAGTTATTGATTCAAAAATTGTAGATTTAAATGAGTTTAGTTTTGGGATACGCTTTTTAATTATTGGGACAATTTTAAAAGATACAATGGGACTTAAAAAAGATCTTGAAAATAAAAGATGGTGTTTATTAGATCAAAATATTGCTTTTTGGATAAATAATATATTAAAAAAATCAGTATTTAATTTTACAGATTTTTTTAAATGGATTAATAAAGACAAATTCTCAAACAATAATTTTTTAAAAAATGATTATAAAGATATTCTAAATTATGATAAAAAAAGTTATAATTATAATAATTATTTAAAAACGAATTATAGTTCAATACCGGTTGATATACCTTTATTTATTAAATCAATCCATAATTGTTATGATAAATTAAATAATTATTTAATTGAAGAAAATGTTCAAATATTAATTTTAATGAGTCTTACAGGTTATGGTTTATTAAAAAGATATATTGCTTTTTTTTCACCAAATTATTTTGATAAAATAAGAAAATTTTTTTTAAATCTACATGAATTACAATTAGAAGAAGAAAATCTTGACATAAATATTGAAGGACTTCAAATATATCATCAAGTATGTTTTTTTTTTTTTTTTTAGAATTTTTAGAACAATATTCATGGAAGTCGAAAAATTGTAGAGCCATTGATAAGAAATAAAATTCATGAATTTTTTTAATTTTGTAAAATAAAAAATCTTCCTGACAAACAACGTGATAATCAATCGAATTAACATCAAATGAATAAACTAATAATTATTTTAAAAAATAAATATAATTAATAAAATGGATTATTAATTAAAACAGAAATATATCTAAATTTATATTTAATTAATTAATATTTGATTAAAAATGTTTGGTACAAAATTTTGACAAAAGTTGTAATGTCGTATTGGGACTGGGATTTATCAGACAAATAAAAAAATTATTGGAGAACCTTTGAATTCCAAAAAAAAAAGATGGTATAATGAGTTTAATTTATTATGTATTTTTCAGGGATCCATTAAAGGATTAGCTTTAAAATTACGTCTTGGTCGCAAAATGAAACAAAACAGGCCAATGCCTCACTGGTTCAGACTTAAATCTGGTAATAAGATGAGGTAATATATAGATATTTTATTTTTTAATTTTTCATTTAGATATAATGCTAAGAGAAGACATTGGAGAAGAACTAAATTAGGTTTTTAAATAAATTATTAATCATAAACTTCTGCATAAACAAAATCAAAAGGTGTACCTTTATTATTATTATTAGTACCTAAATGGGAAATATAATTTTATTCCCTGCCCCATATCCTACGGTATGCATTTGCAAAAAATTTAATAAAAAATAGTACACTATAACATCACCACCACTTTTGGTTAAAAGAATTGTTTGGATTTCCGAAAATGAAAATTATTTTAAAAATAATGAAAAAAAAAAATCCAGCAAAAGGTTTCCTGCATTGTGGTATTATGCATGTAGCCGTCATACGTTATTATATTTACATGGTAACTTATCATCTAAATTTTTTTTCTTAACCTTTTTTTTTTACAACCTTTTTCCGACGATTTTTTCTACAAATTTTTTCAGGTAACAGCGCAGATCTTGGGGATGTAGCAGATGAATTATTTTTATTATACGAATTTTTAAATTGTAATATATTAGCAATAGAATTCCCGGGGTAAACAAAATATTAAAAAATTTTTTTTAAAAATTCTTAGAAACGAAATTTTCTTCAGATATGGAATTTGTAATTCAGTATCCGTTGATCCTAATGTAATCGATCAATGGGCACGTGCTGCATTTAATTGGTTAGTTAATCATGATATACAACCAATATCCATTTTACCATTTGGACGCTCAATTGGGACAGGTAAAATTAAATTTAAAAAATTTATTTTAAAATAAACTTTTTTAGGACCTGCAGCTAAATTGGCTGCTAATTTGAAACAAGAAGGAATATCTTGTGGTGGATTAATTTTACATTCTCCTTATTTATCAGTTCATAAAATTGTGTCAGGTAAATAATATATTTTTATTATGATTTCATATATAGAATATTCTTCACTTGGTACATGGATAATTGGGAACTATTGGGACACAGAAGAATCATTAAAAATTTTAGCATCATCTGGAACTCCTTTATTGATCATACATGGGCTTAATGATGAAGTCATTTCAGTTGCTCATGGAAAAAAGCTATTAGAAAACTATTCTGTTACAGAGTCACTCAAGGTAAAAATAATTAATAATTTTATTTTTTTTAAAATAGAAAGGTTATTTTCCTGAAGATTGCCCTCATAATGCGTATATAATTATTGATCATTTAGGAGTCCCCATTAAAGAATTTCAATCAAATGTTGCATTATCTCGGTTAGAAAAAAAAAAAAAAATTTTTTTTTTCAGAATTGTCAAACCAGTAACTCGAATGCAATTATTTTTCAAGGATATTACAATTCCACCCGAATATAAAAACGCAGGTCAAAAAACTATATCACCTCCCGAGCACGAAGATACTGGAGGACCATGGAATATTATTCGTGATGAACCATCAACAATAAATAATGCTTCTGGTGTAGGTTTAGTGATCTACGTATTGTTCTAGGATTTGAGAGCAATTGACCGGCTATTTATTGAAGACTAATAAAATTTTTTGAGTACGTATTTTTCTTTTAGACTTTTGATTTCAAAGAATTATCTGAATGTAAATTAATTTCTCAGTAAGAAAAAAAAAAAAAAAAAACTTCTGTCAGAGAAGGAAAAAAAAATTCAGGATCACTCGCACGTTTCTGTTCCTGCTATCCTGACGTCGTATCTGATGAAAGTTGTGAAGTTATTATAAAATGAAAATGATGAATAACAACATTCTTTAAGATAATAAACGACAGAATGCTTGACGAGACTTCAACTCAGTTAGAAGATACATTTAATAGACTGAAGGCAAACCCGAATGTCTCAGCTGTCTTTTTATTGAGTAATGATGGTCAGTGTCTTCTTGTTTCAACGAAACCGGGTGTTAATGCTGAAAATTATTCAACAACAATTACTAGAATTGTATATTCAATGAGAAGTAATTTAAAAACTATTGATGAGACTGCTATAGTAAGATGATATAAATATAACGCGGCTGTATTTCAGGATAGCCTTGAATTTATACAAACAAGGACGGCTAATAAAGAATTGATAATTGTCACAGACAAAAAATTTGTATTAGCAGTTATTCAAAATCCAACAACAAGAAAAATTTTATCCGAGACGGAAAAAAAAGAATCTACAAATGATATTCTGGATCCAACCTCTTCTAATACTAATATTGATAAAAAATGAAACACATTTTAATTCAATAATAGCCAATAACAATACCACCTCGTAACACATCATCTTTAATAAATTTAGCGTCTATTGTTTTGTCTTATAACATATCCCAAACAAAAATATGTATAACCTTTTATTGGGTCTTTCTGGTAACTATATACCAGGTCCATTACTACAGAAGGTATAATCGACGATAATGACGCCGCAGGTTTGATAATTTTGAAAGACAACCATATAACTCTTTAGATATCCAAGAAGCGCAAATTTGTTAAGGATGGCGTTTTTCAAGCAGAGCTTAATGAATTTCTGACGAGGGAACTTGCTGAGGATGGTTATGCTGGTGTAGAAGTCAGATTAACAACTTTGAGGTTAGCTACTCATGGTGCCACACCACTGTCGGTGCTAGTGTTGTGCTACTAGTGTCCTTGCTACCACTGTGTTGCTCTGCTGTCACTAACGGTTAAAATGGTTTGTATTCATTAGAACTCAAATTATTATTCGGGCAACTCGTACTCGTGAAGTTTTGGGAGAAAAGGGAAGGAGAATACGAGAGTTGACGTCTTTAGTACAAAAGCGTTTTGGTTTTCCAGCAGATTCTGTAGAACTACTAGCTGAACGTGTTGAGTCACGAGGATTATGTGCAATGGCACAAGCAGAATCTTTACGATATAAATTATTAAGAGGTCTTTCTGCTCGGAGAGCGTGTTATGGTGTTTTAAGAAATGTAATGGAAAATGGGGCAAAAGGGTGTGAAGTCACGATTTCGGGAAAGTTACGAGCGCAAAGAGCAAAAACAATGAAATTTAAAGATGGCTATATGATAGCAACTGGTGATCCAGTTAGAGAATATATAGATTCTGCCACACGATCTGTTTTGATGCGTCAAGGTGTTCTCGGTCTTAAAGTAAAAATTATGCTTCCACATGACCCAACGGGAAAGAATGGTCCCAAAAAGCCCTTGCCCGATCAAATCATAGTACATGATCCAATTGAGGTTTCTTTACCAGTTACAGTTCCAGTAATTGCATAATTATTATTTTATTATAAACTAAACTGATGCTATAAAATGTTTTCTGAATCTTTGATTATCTTTTAGATCTTCACTCTATAAAAAATACAGAATTAAAATTTCTCTAAGTTTATAATTTTAAAAAAATTCACCTTTTCTTTGAAATCAAGTATGAAAATAATTAGACTGATTATTATCAAACTAAAGAGAACCGCCTGTAAAAAAATAATTAAAAATAGAATTTTCTTTTTACAAACGAAATTCTCCAAAACATTCTTGATGGATTGACTGATAATTCAAGGGTCCATCTGTAAAAATTTCTAAAAATATAATCATTTACTTTGAGGGATCAGATCTCGGATGTGTATTTACAATAACAAAAGAATTTGGAATCAATGAAATCCATCGATGATAATTTTTAATAGATTTTGGTATTGTTTCTTCAAATAATTGCCTTTTTAAATTTTTTATATAAGATGCCCCAAAAAAGAGGTAATCAATATAATTATTAACACGTCCAAGTCTAATTTAAAAAAAAAAATTTTTTTTTTTTTTTCGATAGTTTTTAAATTCTTACCCCACAAGCGAATAAGGTAGTTGAAACGGTGAATACGCTGATTGTGGTAGAAATGGGACAGCTCTAGCAATATGAAGGCCTTCTAAATCCATTCCTGTGAACTTTATTGTTCCTCCTACAAAAAAATAAGAAAAAATATTATTTAGAAGTACCGTAAATTTGTGAACCATAAGAAGACCATTCATGTACACCATCTGTACAGATTTTTTCACATGAGCCTGTCAATCCGCTTATTTTTAAAAATAAAGCATCATCAAATGAAGCTAAAATAAAATTAATGTTTCTGGAATGTTTACATGTTGGTTGTTTATAAATAATAATTGACGGTGTAGGCGTAGTTAATTGCCACCAATGTGAATCTTTTTTGCCAATTCCAATTACATCAAGATGTCCCTTTGAAACATAAATTTTTACAGATAATCTTACATCTTCTCCTATATCAAAAAATGTTGCCATTTCAAGTGGGACATCATGTGCTAATTAAATTTTAATAAAAATGATGAGTTTCTTACAATAAAGAACAGATATTGGAGTAAATAAAGCACCTGAATTTTTGCCTTTATGACCTAATACATTTCTAAGTATAAGAGCTCCTGTTGTACTATTTGTATTACGAACAAGAGTAAGTATATCTGGAAATCCATCAAGATCATAATCTCCAACCTAAGTATAATATCTCATGAAATTTTCCATTTAATTAAGTTTTTTTCTAGTTTTACCCTCAATGTTACGGGATAGCGTTCATTTCCTTCGAATTTTATGATGTTGTTATTTTCATCACTAGAAATATAAGTGTAATTTTTATCAAGAATCCATGAGAAATCATTTGCTTCACATAATTCCGATGGTTTTCGACAAGTTAAATTTTGACTTTCTTTTTTAAATTTAAAATAGAAAAATAACTTACTAAATATATTCCCGTCACAGAGGGTATTTTGTTTATTTTCTGAAAAAAAAGATTTTTTTTTTTTTTTTTTTTTACTTATAAAAATGATACCATCATGTTTGCATATTCCAAGATTAAAATCCCATTCAATACAAATTGGTGCTACAATATCAACTGCTCCATCAACATCAAAATCCGTGAATGTTAATTGACCAGTTCCTGTTATTATGTTTCAAGAAACTTATCTACCTATTGGAAGCGTTAAAATATGCTCATTGGACAATTTATATATAACTTGATTATCTTCTATATCATCAGAAATATCATTATTTGATTCTGCTAGCCAAATTTCGATGGATCGTGATTTATCAAAATTTTTCACGTCAAATATAAGGTCGGGAGAACAATCACCATTAATATCAACGAAAGCTGAACTATGTGGAGAATTCAAAGATGGAAGACTATAGGATTTGGCGTCCCATTTCAGAAATTTTGTGATTTCAGGATCTTCAAATAATTTAAAAGTAAAATTCAAGCCTTTGTCATTAAGCAATGCAAATCTTCCACTTCCATTATCGGATGGTTTGATACGATTTTTAGGTTGAGGTTCCACTTGTCCTACAATATCAAGATACCCATCGAAATTTAGATCTGTTACGAATGGTTGCACTAATAATTGTAAATTTAGAGAACCTGAAATTTTATCGCTGTCCCAAAATTCTTCAAACTTTGTCGAATCTGGAACTTGTCTTAAAATGAATATAGAATATCTAGAGGAACTTGTTGCATGTACAATAATAGCATCAACAAGACCATCATTATCAATGTCAGCAGGAATTAGTGATTCAACCTTAGAAATCAATTTTGGTAAGTTGTATAATATCTCAGAATCAAAAATTTGTTTTTGAGTATTCCAAATTTTAGCAACAAGATTAAATGATTTAGATGTATCATTACTTGAGATAAATAGTAAATCTGCATGTTTTTTTGATTTTAAATCAGCAAAAGCTAGAAGTTCTCCAGGTGAAGAAAAAAATCCAAGATTTTCGACATTATCTTCTTTAATCCATGTCGGTAATTTCTTCAAGATATCATTTGAAATTTCATTATTAAAAAAAGGAACTTTTAATTTAAAAGACTCAATCCATTCTTGAAAAGCATTTATAATTATAAAATTAAAATTTAATAAAAATAAGGCATACCTGTGAAATAACATATGTTGAAGTGACTGAAATCAAAAATATAATTTTCATTAATTTTTATTATAAACTTTTAAAATTAAATGATTAATTATATTTAAGATAGTCTTAAACCATTTCTTTTAATTTCAATATGAAATTTAAAAACAAATTAATTATGAAAAAATTTTTTTATTTAAAAAAATTTAATTTTCCTTAAATCATTATTTTTTTTAAAGTTTTCATATTAAATTATTTTAAAAAAGTAGAGGAATTTTTTTTTTCTTTAACATTTTTGAGAAAAAAATTTTTTTAATTAATTATCTTATATCATCAAAATAAACAAAATATTTAAAATATCTAACATAAAAATAAAAATCTTCTAAATATTTGATCCCCAATTTTGGATCAAATTTAATAGATTAATTTATTTAACAAATAATTAATTAATTTTTATTAAGATAAAATAATATTTATTATAATTTATTTCATTTATTACATAATATTTTTTTGTGAGACGATATTAAAAAAAAAAAGTATTTTAGTGAAAGAATTTTAAAAAATTGAATTTTTATTTTTAACATAAATTAGAGTGTTATTAGATTTTATTATTTTTTATTATTTATATATCTGAATTTGTTGACTTTAAAATGAAAACTTTTTTTTTTTAAAATGAAATTTTTAGTTGGAATCTAATGAAAAAAACATTGGTGTAGCATCTTCAATCAATAATTTAATATATTTAGATTTTGATAATTTTAAATAATCTTTAAATAATTTCCAATTTATTATTTTAAAACCAATTTTGTCCCAGAAGCAATTTGCCGATATTTCTTGAGGTGAATTTGCAGGTAAAACATTCCTAAAAATTAGTTGTTTAATATTATTAATATACCAAAATGAAGATTGTAACAATAAACCACAATTCGATTTATTTTGTTTAAAATGCTTTTGAAAATATATTAAAATAAATAATACCTCTATCAATATATTACAAAGATTTCTAGCATATCCTTGACGTTTATACTTTTCGTCTGTCCCTACATACCAAAAATAAATAAAATTATTATTTATAAATTTTTGTAAAGATTTTTTTTCAGAACTTTTACTATTCTTTAATTTCTCGACAATAGCGACAGATGCAATAACATCTTCTAAAATAATCATATAAACAATTGAGTTTGATAAATTTATTAAAAATTGATTTTCGAATTCATTAGGAAATTGTTGAGTTAGTAGTTGGATTATATTACGTTTTAATCTATTAAAAAAAAAAAATTTTTGAAAAAAAAAACCTACCGTGAATGACATCTATTTTTTAATAATATGTTTCCTTTAATTTGTTTAACATTGAAATTATTTAATTTATCTTTAACAGATTCAACATGGCAACATAAAAAAATATTTGTTGAAAAATTCTTTCGATGAATGATTAATTTTGAGTTATCCACAATTTTCAAATCTTTAGATACTTTTGACGAAGAATTTTTTAATAAATTATTTTTGATTGAAATTTCTTCTAAATTATTTTTTGATATGATTTCAGTTGAAGATAACTGTGATATATTTTTTTCTATTTGAGGAAAATTTTTTGATTCAATTTCAGATAAATAATTATTTTTTTCAATTTCTTGAGTAGGTAAAATTTGCAAATCCCATATTTTTCCTCTTGCAAATTTTAATTGATTTACATTTTTAATACAATCACAACCATTATGGAATTCTTCTATAGAAACTATGTATATATTCTTTTTACCTAGTGAACGTTTTAACCACTTTATTGGTTTTTTTAATGATAATTTATTAGCTTCTAGTTTTAAATGTAAATCATTATTAATTACTGATGATTCAGCTGAAGAATATAATAAGTCACGAAAAAGATCCTACTCTTGATATTGTTTTGAGATAATAATGCTATATCACATAATGGTGGTTCAAACCATTGTGTATTAAAATTGATTGATGTGATCTTTATAGAAATAATAAAATAATGTTTTTTTTTACCACTCCAATATTTAATTTTCCATTTATTTTTACAACACTACCCAAAGATAAATCTGGTAAATTTCCAAGTATACTAACTTTCTACAAACAAAAAATATATAAATTTACTTAATAGCAAAACTGATTTATTAAATAATTTTTTAAAAAACATTGATTTGTAAGTTTGATTACCTTTGGTTTTAATGCACGAACTAAAAGCTTAAACTCAATATTTTTATCTAAGGGTTGGGACAATCCCAAATTATTCAACTGAAACCTTAAAGTCATTAAAATAAAAAGGAAACTCTACCAAGATGATTGCTTTAATCCCATTCTTGATAATACACATGAATGCATGCATGCACCCCCGGACAAAAGTGCGGAGAAACCAATTACAGCTTTATCACGTTGTGCGTCCTGATTAAATGCATATAGAAAAAACTAACTTTCAGAATGTTATTTATAACAGTTTCTAAAACCTCTTCATAACTATTTTCATCAAAATATAATTGGCTTAAACAAATTATATCCGTTATATGCCAACAAGTTGATTCAATATTTAACACATTTTCATTATTTTTTTCTAAATTTTTGGGACTTGTGACATCTGGGAACCTAAGTAATCTTTGCTTTATATAAAAACTAAGTTACGTTGAAGTAATGTTTTGAATGGCTAAGTCTTTTTGGAGAGTATCATTGAGTGCAATTTTTTTTTTCTTTTTCAGGACATTCTTAGGCCGAATAGCTGTTTGTTGAACAACGACATCTAATACGTGACTTTCTGCTCAAAATTTTTTCATATTGGATAAAACAAACTTTTAGAGGGCTTTCTCCTGTCTTCCTCTATACTTTTATAATTCTGAGTTTGAGATGAGGAATCTTCTTTTTCCAAATCATTTTTTTCAATTTCAAAATTTTCTTCTCCATGTGATTTTTCATCACAAACTTTTTTTCTCAATACAGAGTAAACCAGATAACCATGTTTCTTGAGAAAATTTAATAGAAAGATATTTTTAATTCTTACAATTTTATTTTTTGTGAAAGAATCACAATTGAAACTTGATTTTTCATTTATAATCTCCCTATGTGTTTTTTTATGGGCATATCGAGGACTGCTCCTTAAAGCAAGTCGTCTTAAAACAAATGAGATATTATTTTGTGCCTCGCTTTCAGCTTGAAATAATGACAATTTTTTTAGATTTATACGTTTTGAATTACTGAATTCAGAGAATGGACGCCAACAACTGATTGGATAAGATTCTTTAGAAATTTTTATGTCCTCAGTTGCTTCACATTTTTTATTCTTAATCAAAGTTTTGGGCAGCAGAGCATAATCATTATAGATACTATTATTATAACTTTTGTCATTATTATTATTTTCATCATTATTGTTATTATTTTTATTATTATTACTTGATTCTCTGATTGTATGGTCAGTCTTCATATTTTTATTTGAATATCCGCATTCCTTGGATTCATCATTCTGTAGAGAGAATTCTCATGTATTACATCCTTAGAAAAGATGAGCAAACTTTTTTTGTTTCATGTAAAAACTCTTACAGTTTTTGTGGCGATATATTTTCTCTTTTTTGATTGATTTCGAACATGTAATCGTTTACTTCCCCAAGGCAATAAAGAATTATGTTGTTCGTCTTTTGTGTGGTGCTTTGGCAGCCTCTGCATAAGTTCACAATCTATCCATTTACTCAAGGGCATCGATTCAGTAACTCGACTTTGGAATGCCCTTTTAGCAGCGAATGCTTCTCGCACTGGAAAAGGTAGCAACATCTTAATTGAAAATTCAATAAAAGAAAATCGGAACACATAAGTTCCTCAAAATTATGATAGTGCATTACGCAAAAAGTCTTACCAGACATGCGTTTACGGAAAATCCCACCACATTCGATGGAGTCCCAGTCTGTACAGGACTAATTTCGTAAATGCATGCCATACTTGACATGTTTGCCTCAAAATAAGAGACTATTGCTTTGTGTGTCTTATAATCGAGGTGCTGTATGCAAGATGATGAATTCTCGTTTGTGGCAATAATCCCTAGAAGTACACCAGCTATACAACAATAATTGTTTTGCATGAAAGAATCATTATTATCATCAACGTCAGTTCGAAAGCTAAGCTGCCTCGCGCCATAGCAATCGCTTTCTATTTTGTGCGGACACCATTGATATGCTCCGCCAAATCGTGCTAGTTTCCTCTGATAACGTCCACGCATTTTCTATGAACGTCGGGAGTCATACTAAAAGAAAAAGGGGGGTGTCTATAATCAGACTCAAAAAATTTTTTCTTATGAGGGACGCCGATCTGCTATAGAAATAGCTCTTGAAATAATTGTTCGCCACGCGCTGTCAAGCGCCAGGAAAACCTCAGTTGCCTGAATCATAATTAAAGGAGGCAACATATGTCATAAACTAAAGACTAAAGTGACAACTGCACACTAGCGCACCTTTGGATGGGGGTTTTTGTCCGGATGCACTTTCCGCGCCAAACTTCTGTATGCAGATTTCGCAGCTTTATATGCCTCGCTTTCAGTCGTAAAAGCTCGCAAAAATCCAGACGAGAGGTTCCAATTATCAGGAGGTTTTACCTGCAATGGTCAAATTTCAGAGAATTTAAATGAACTTACTTGCAATACTTTCCATGGATTGGCTCCTCCCTGTAAGATTTGCACGACGGGGAGTGCGTGCTCTAGAGTCACTCTAAAGCGGCAAAGAAAAATCCCTTCTTTGCAAACTCACCCTTTGTATTGCTGCATGTCATTTCTAGCGGCAATCAAATGCTGGTCAGACACAACCGAAAAAGGGCATTCGACAGAAACTGAAGAGGATAACTTTAGCGAGGAACAAGATCATCCAGAATTTTCAAAGTACATGCATTCGAACACTATATTACCTTTGGTAGCCGGACGTAATGTCATTGATGACGATCTAAAAGAAGGCGGCAGTGAAGCGGAACTGTTTGAATCTGAGGCGAATTCCGCAGTTTTTAATCTTCTCTCTGCTTCTGCAAACAAATCTTGCTGCCTTTTTCGCGCCCCTCCATCTTGCTCTTGAATAATGAATGGACGCTGAGAGCAAATGGGACACCAAACACTTTGATTGAGTAACTTTTCTGTCCCAAGAAAATTATGTCCCTTGAAACAAGTCATACGAACTCGAAACTCTATACTCTTAAAAGGCGTTTTTCCTGCAGCCATTTTATGACAGAGTTTTTGGCTAACTGCAAGATCAAGCCCTTCAACAATGCACCCCTTTTTTTTTGCTTGCCCTCTCAACATTTCAATTAAATTTCTACATGTCAAACATGAGGGTGAATCATCCAGGGACATACTCCGTTTCACGGTACTTATGAGATTGGATGACGGCGATTTTGTACAATCAGTCCACATGTGAATCGGACAGAATCCTCTTACCAGAAGCTGCTGCTGCTGCTGCTCAGTAGAGGGCAGGGATAAAGCTGGTTTCAAATTATTCTCAGTAGCAGCAATTCTACATTTTCTGGCACGACCTGTTATTTTCTTCGCTCGATTATCAGAGTCCAATGATACTTGAGAGACTACTCCTCCTTCTTTTCCAGAGACCTTTCCTTTATGGGATGACGATAAACGTCTCTTTTTGTGAGAAATCGTTGGTGCAGATTCTGACGCTGTTTCCTTAGACGATCTATATCTTCTATATTTTGAAATATTGTCAGACACTTCCTGAATTATAGATTTCCCAAGGCCATTATGGGGAGTTGAAGAAGAAGCAGCATTTCTACTCGTTTCACAAGATCTTGCACTATCTGATCTATCCCAATCATTACTCTTCTCTGATGATTGATTATCATGTTTTTTTTTTGAAGTAATTAGCATGTCAATTGACGTACTTTCCTGTTCAAGTTTAACCTCAACTGGAGGTTCTTTCAGAGTGTGGCGATTGCTTGCCTGTGTTGCTGAGCACAACATTTCAACCAAGATCTCAGAGGAATTCTCGACGTGAGGATCCGTAGAATCATCCTTACTAATACAGCACTCTTTCCTCTGACTAGTAGTGAGATTTTCCCTTAGAGCCCTAGACTGACCAGGTAGTCTGACGGTTGCATTTATCTCTGAGGCAGAAATAGGCGTATTTTTTTCGACTATGCTCTGGCAAGAGGTGTTTACGGACATGAAACGAGGACGAAAGTGTGGCACCTCAAGTATCGGCACCGGTTGTTCTTTTGTTTCAAAGAATTCAGCTTCGGATTTGGTATTGATAGAACAGCAAGGTGAACTATCTGCAATAGGTCTAGAGTTTTTTTGCGTAGCAACGGTGGCCAACAGCGGTGCATTTGAGATAAATCTGGAATCAGTTTCTGAGGACAAAGAAGAAGAACGACCAGGTAGTCGGAGACCCTTGAGTAGCGGGTTTGATGAATAATGACGTAGAGATGTCAACCTTTCTGAAAAATTATTCGTCGATGAAGAACCATTATTCATAGACCTGCTTTTTCTAGAATAATTAGAAGATCTCGACATTCTTTCAAATGTATGCGAATCGCTTGCAGAAGGCAAATCGTTCATGGAATACCCTGATACGGCTGCATTTTTAGATCTCGACATGTCAGCATTGAGACACTCAGCATTTGCCTCTGAAAGGGCCTGAATAGCCCTGGCTGTCTGCTTGTCTTCAGGATCCCATGGAAGCCTGTCAGATAAAGTCTCTGATCGAGCCGATCTTTGCCGGTCTTGCCTAATTGACTCAGCGCAGTAGTATTCTTTGTCTTCTTGCCCAAGAGATTTCACGCAACAAGACGAATCATCAAAATGAGAAAAATTATTGTTCAAACGCTTCACTGGAGACCGAGACTCGTGAACATTGGAATGGCGGGAAAGTTGAGAGAATTTTGACTGATTTCTCTGATTTCTGCTGATCTGCTTGGGTGTTTCTTTATGATAATAACTACTATCTTGGGTAATGTCGCGCTGCGACATGCATCTAGTGTCATGTCTGGATACCACCTCTGGGTCTTCGATCAAACTAGCAATCGCTGCATTGAGCGTCTCCGTGAGACGACTTAGCCATAATGAGAGAATTTTTTGCGATGTAACGGCAACTGTCACATTACTGTGAGATTTTAAACCACGGACTACCGCTATAATGTGCTTATTTCTGGAAAAGAGAGACATGATATGACAACACTGGTTTCTAGAAATCCTCCTAATCATCTGAACTGTGATCAACTCACAATACCGGCGTTGACTGGATCATCAATTCAACTGCCATAAGTGACGAAATCAACTTATCACTCATATCAGCTTCAAGACGACTTTGATACTCTTGGATTCCAACTTCTTTAGGGGGGGTATGATTTGGGTGATCACGAAAACATTGTTGCCTGTCCCTTAAGCTATCATCAGCAGAAAGAGGATTTGGATATGATTCGAAAGCTAAATCCTTATAGATTGCGCCTCTTTCTTTGTTTGATTGTAAGCTCGCTTTTGGCGGAAATAACGAAAAAAGAAGAGTTTCCGCATTAGTATGTGGACGAAATACATCTCGAGATTGTTGACTTTGCTCAATCCAGTGAAGATTTGGAGTTGAACTATTTCTCATGCGATTACGCACAAATCAAATGACATAAACTCAAATTTAAAAAACTAATGGTTAATAAAAAGTTGCGTAAATAATTCATTTTAATTTAAATCTAATTCAGTGACTTTAAAATCATAATTTTTTGTCTTACTCCTGTCCCGTGAACAGTTGTTGCTCTCACTGAATATGATTTCAAAATTACAAAAATTATTCTGACATTATAATATGAACCATTCAAAATAATACTTTAAAAAAAATATAATCACGTGATCATTGCTTTGTTCTTAGAGCGGTCGGGAGTTTCTACAAAGTATTGTTTATTAGATTTTTTTGGAATCATTCCAGGATTCTTTAAAAAAAAACTTATTTTATCAAGTTTGATATCTGGAATCTCACTTCAATAAAAATGTTTTGTTTGCAATTTTGTTTTTTTTAATTTTTTTTTCGTCTATTATTTTTTTTTATTTTATTTTTTAATAAATTTTTTGGTCGGAATCTCAAACAATCGAATGTGATATTAATTTGTTTGGAATGTAAAAAAACACAATTACTGTAACTATCATAAATCTTAATTTAATAATAAAGAACATCAAAACAAAATTAAAATAACTTGAATGCATTGACAGATGCTTGAAAATGAATTCTTATCATACACCAAAGAACTAAAGCTTTGAAAAAGTGAGAAGTTACTTCTTCTTTGCAGCTCCTTTTGTAGTTGCAGCTTCTTTTTTCTCAACCGCTTTGATGACTCCAACAGCTACAGTTTGTTTCATATCTCTAACCGCAAATCGTCCCAATGGAGCATAATCAGTGAAAGCTTCAACACATAAAGGTTTTGAAGGTTCCATTGTTACCATTGCTGCATCTCCATTTTTAATTGTT
>JAPYZD010002151.1:0-17020 GCA_030522725.1 Ichneumoninae sp. B BG-2022a | reverse complement strand
TTTTTTTCAGAGTTTTACACCATCAAGAAGTACTTGCAATTTTCTCTTATTGTTGTCGAACTTATGCGAAGTCAGCGCGCAGCAAGACTCCCTCCTTAAAAAAATAAAAAAACAAAATGGCCTAAATGGTGAATATGATTTCGTGTCGAGCTACATTAATTTTCGTGCGGTTTCCAGCCCTTTTTTGCAGCATTATGGAGTGTACTTCATAATCTCGCATGCTGGACGGCGAGATTACTTTGGACTGCAGCCTAACGTGTAACTATTGTGGCGCAGCCGCTATTACCCTATCGGTCTGACGCGTTCCTTAAAAAAATAACGAAAAAAAATTGTCCAAATGGTGAATATGATTTCGTGTCGAGCTAAAACTCGCGGAAGGTATCCTAAGCTCAGAAACTTCGGCAATGAATTTTTATGCCGAGCATGGAATCATTGAACGCCATAAATCATGTCAACTGAACCCGACACTTTTTCCCCTGTTCCGGTTTCCGCGTCAAGTTTCGTATGAAAAAAATTATTATAAATGGACCTTTAGTGTTATAGACGACGGCGAGGACGGCGGAGAAGCGAGCGAACAGCGATGAAAGGGAAAACTTCATCCGATACTATGAATTACTTACGAACCCTAAAATATCATGGAGCAGCGATTGATAGGTCACATTACGATGGTTATATAATATTATATATAGGTTATATAATAAAGTATATATCAAACCTCTACAGAGCAGCCGCTATTACCGAATGCGTCTCATGGGTTCCTTTAAAAAAAAAAAAAAAATGGGCCAAAATGGTGAATATCATTTTTGGAGACGAGTTAAAACTCGGGAAAGATCTTTTCACCTCAGAAACTTCGGCAATGCATTTTTACGCCGAGGATGGAAGTTTCAGTTTCCACGCTAAAGTTCGTACGAGGGAATTAATGTAAATCGGCCTAAAAGCCGACACTGAAGGATTGCCGACATAGGCAACAGCGAAAGCGGTGAGGAGGCAAACGAACAGCGATGAAAGGGAAAGCTTCATGCGATACTATGAATTGTTTATGAACTCTGAAACGGTTTAGAGTAGCGATTCATAGGTAATCTTACAAAGGTATTATAGAGTAACTGCTATTACCGAAGCAGTCTCATGGGTTTATCAACAAAAAATTGCCGGAAGGTTGAATATGACTTCGATGCGAGCTAAAACTCGTGAAAGGTCTCTTCACCTCAGAAACGTCAATAATGAACTCCATAAATCATGTCAACTGAATCCGATCCTTATTTACCTCCTGCCCCAATTTCCACGTCAAACTTCGCACGACAAAATTAATGCAAATCGACCTTCAGTGCCATAGGCGACACAACTACGACGAAAAGGCAGGCGAACAGCGATGGAGGGGAAAACTTCATCCGATACAATGAATTGTTTATGAACCCTGAAACAGTATGGAGTACCGATTCATAGGTCATATTACGAAGGGCCTCGTAAAACCCTATCGACCCTCGCCATCAAGGCTGGCTATATCGACTGCCGAGAAGCAGAAGGGCGTATTCCACGTCGTTTAACATGCAACGCGTTGCGAGTTACGCCCTTCCCTTTCTCAGCAATCGATTTCCGGCTATCCTGCGAAACTCCCTCGCAATATTAATATACATTCAAAGTCTCCGCGTGTACCGGGGATACTATAACACTCCATCTCGTGATTAATATCGGAAGGGCGTATCTTGGCACTATTGTAGATGGTAAATTGGCGGTTCTGATTTTGGTAACGCGATATTTCGGGCTTGCGGACCACCGATGCGCTAAGTTTCCGGCAGTCCCGAATTTCCACGCTCCATTGTAGTCTCGACCGAAATAATTTGAAAAAATATGCACTGCATCCGGCGGAAAAATATTTATTGCGGTGGGTGAATTCATGCAACGTTCGGGCTAATGGATATTCATATATGTGATTGTTTGTACTCCGCGCCAAAAGCTACCGGTGACAGTTAATGTAAACTTTCTCTGATAAAAAAAAAAACAAAACAAAACAAAAAACGGGGCTGAACATGAAACAAACATTTTTGAGCTTCGGGACAAGAAGTGTTTGTCAAATGTGCAAAACTTTTTTGTTGTACATTCCAAGATAGCACACTGATAAAAAAAGTACAGTTGAATCGACTAAGATTCGGGCAGGGATGTTCAAATAAATATTTAGTTGGTCGAACAAAATATTTTAGTTACTCAAAAATATTTTGCTGAAATCACCCGACAAAAATTGTTGAACTAACCAATTTTTTAGCTGTACCAACAAAATATTTAGTTGAACGTTGCTGTCCGAATCTTAGTTGATTCAACCGTATTTTTTTATCAGTGTAAATTGGCAGTTTTGATTTTTGTAACGCGATATTTTGGGCTTACGGGACGCAGATTGTAGTCTCGAACGAGAAAAATTTGAAAATATGCATTGCATCTGGCAGAAATATGTCACGAGATGTGTGAATTCGTGCATTATTCAGACCAATGGATACAGTTTTATGCGATTGTCTGCGATCCGATAACATTCAATACCTACCGGTCACTGTTAATGTAATCTGACTCCCAAAAAAATAAAAAAAGAAACTAGATTGTGGACCTTCGGTGGAATAAAAATGTTTTTTTTTCAAATATAAAAAATGTTTGTTACCACACATCGCAAGCTGCGCTTGTTCGATTTTTTTTTACGAAAAAGTCGTTCAGCACGCAATGACCGAATAAAAATATTTTCCCGAAAAAGTCACTAATTATCGATAAAAAAAAACAATAATGAAAAAACGGTTAAAAAAATCGTTCGAAGCTGATCCAGACCATATTCAAAATTTTGCTCAAATACACAAAAATTTCTTACAATGCCACAACTTCGGCTCGTTCGAAATTTGATTTACGAAAAAGTCGTCCAGCAATGCGATAACCGAATAAAAATCCCCAAAAACCGAAACGATTTCCGGGATAAAAAAAAATGGAGAATGATAAACGGTCGAAAAAAGTGCGTTCAAGCTCCATCCAGTGGCAAGAAAGTTGCGTTAAGTATCGATGACGAATAAATTTTGCCACCAGTGCGCATAAATTCAACCCATCTCCGCAATCCGCGCTCCACGCACGAAATTGCAAAAGCCCATTCTCGCAAAAGCGTACGCCCGAGGGAGGGAGGAAGCGGGTTTTATCGGCGATAAGGGCGGCGGCGACGTTCAATCTTACTGCGAGCATCAACGGTGAAGTGCCTTTGGCAATGTTGTTTCAGCTATACGATCAGCTCTCGTACAGTGATAATATGAGATACGCCGAGTTGGGCGTCGTCGCACTGTAAATCCTCCGCCATCCACCCCACACTTTCCACCCCGCGCCTCGCCACTGGGGTGACGCGTTCGCCTTGTTACGTAACATACACGAGCTACACCGAATGGCTGTTTGAGAAAATTTACAACCCTCCGAGCGGCGAACTATCCTCTTTGAATAAACAAACGGTCCACACGCCGGAAATGAAGGATTTTGACAGAAACATATCCAGTCCGGGGAATCGTACCCGAATGCAAACGAATTTTCCAGTTTCACTCCAATTTCGACGTCCATCCGCACTCGCCACTGCCGAAAACCCTGATATTCTATCTGCGCGAATGGGAAAGGCTCGGGGCCAATTTCCCCCGTAACTGAGTTACATCGTTACGAATAAAAGGATAATAACGAATTTGGTATGAAGACCAAAGTGAACTACAGTTAACCCTCTTTGGACAATCATTTTTATGTTCTGCCGTCGAATAAAAAAAATCATTTTTTATTCAACGTAACAGTTTTTGTGCAGGAAAAGCAATTCTGTCGACTTTGTAAAGTAATCGGTATCGGTTTCACATGTTTTTATTTATTTTGGTGCTTACAGTTTTCAAACGAATGAATCTTTACTGTGTAGGGTAAAAGTGGGGATATTGGCCCGGTCCATATATCATTGTTTTACGTGTTAATGTAGGTGGGCCATATTCACCACTTTTACACTACAGATGTTTCAAATTACAAAATAGGAACACCGAAATAAATTAATTAAAAATGCAACAAAAATAAGAAATAATTGCGAAGGTGAGTGAAATTGCGTCGTTGCGAATAAAAGGGTAGTAACGAATACGGTATGAAGACCAAAGTGAACTACATTTAACCCTCTGTGGACAATCATTTCTATGTCCCGCAGTTGAATTTTTTAAATCATTTTTTATTCAACGTAACATTTTTGTCCAGCTAAAGTAATTAAGTCCACTTTATAAAGTAATCGGCATTGGTATTACATTTTAAAAAATGCATGCTTAAAGTTTTCATCAGAATGCATTTTTACTGTACACAGATATTTCAAATTAAAAAATTGAAACACCGAAATAAATCAATAAAAAATGCAACAGCAACAGGGAAATAATGGAGAAGTTGATTGAAGGTGAAAAGACGCTTCATCCATCTCAGAAGAAGCCCCTAAGGACGGTGCATGTTCATAGGACCCAGGGGTTATATATTTTACAAGCAGCGGATCTAAAGCCCCGGAGAACACGATCTCGCGCAATAAGGGATGGCAGGCATAGTTCCGGGATCTCGCCATAATTTAGAGGGGGCTTAAAAGGGGTTTCGAACGGGAAATGAATCGAGGGTAGTGCAAGAAAAACTGTGAGAATTGAACAGACCCCAGAGTGTTTACCGATGCGCTAACGGTGGCGATAGAAAAAAAAAGAAAAAAAAATGTCTCAAATCCGACTGGTTAGCGAGCCTCAGGCAGCGGCTGCCCGGTACGTAATCAGTCGAGGCTCTTTAAACAGTCTGAGGTAGGAGCGGGAAGGTTGCGGAATGTGCGAAAGAGGAACGGACCGAGAGAGGGTGAATGCGATAGAGTCGGGCAAACAAACACTGCGGGGGAGGCAAAGTTACCCGTTCCTAAATTAGGTTAGTGCAAATCCCTTTAGGGTAACTCTAATGGCGGAAGCGTGAGTGGCATGCGGCTCGGCGGGCAGCAACCCTCGCGACGTCGCGAGGGGTGCGTTTACTCCCGAGGCGCGACCAGAACCGCTGGTCCTACACGGAACTTTTCGCACCTACGTGGTGGCTTAGTGTGTACGCTAACTTGCGCTTTTTTTTACTCTCGAGTCAATAAGCAGTTTTTGACATTGTGTATATAATAATTCATCCATTGTTTATTAATTATAGTTTTGTATAGAGAAATATACACGAAAGTTTGCGGGCCTATGTGTTGGCTTAGTTTGTACGCTACTTGTGCTATTTTACTTTCGAGTCAATAAGCAGTTTTTGACATTATGCATTTAATTATTAATTAATGATCAATTAATTATATCTAAGTATAGGGAGATATACACGGAAGTTTGCGTGACTACGTGTTGGCTTAGTTTGTACGCTAACTTGTGCTTTTTTACTCTCGAGTCAATAAGCAGTTTTTGACATTGTGTATATAATAATTCATAAATTGTTTATTAATTATAGTTTTGTATAGAGAAATATACACGAAAATTTGCGGGCCTATGTGTTGGCTTAGTTTGTGCGCTAACTTGGGCTTTTTTTTACTTTCGAGTCAATAAGCAGCTTTCGGCAATAATGTCAACCAATAAATAATTACATACAAAAGTATGTAATTATTTATTAGTAATAGTAGTAAGTGTGTATTTATTAGCCGTAGGGGAGACTGGGGCAAAATGGTACAGCGGGGCAAAACGGGACAGTGAAGGCAAAACTCAATTTTCCAATAATTTTTGGATGCCCCATTTTGTCCCAACGATACATCCAGATTTTGAAACCCGTTTTGCCCCACCTACCACCATCGCCAACATCCAAAAGTTATCGGAGAATTGCGTTTTGTTTCATTGTCCCGTTTTGCCCCGGCGTGCCATTTTTGCGTCGCTCTCCCCTACAAGTTATGAACCTTGACTGACACAGACATTCCCTTGTAACGTAGAGATCAGAGCCCTTTCGGCTACTCTAGTTTGATGATAACTGAGCTCCACTCGACCCCTTTCGGCTGCTCTCGTTGGATGTGAAGTGAGCTATCGATGTTTATTTTCCCCATCTTATATAACGAAGCTGGGCAAATACCCTAAGTACTTGAAGTGCGTATTAAAGTATCAAGTACTCGAAGTACTGAGCGCTGGATAGTCTTGAGTACTGACGTATTGAGCACTGGCAGAACTAAATTCTTGGATTTTTTAATAGTGGGCACTGACTCAGTACTTGATGCTTCAATAGGGGAGAGCGGGGTAAAATGGGGCAACGGGGCCAAACGGGGTTTTTGGGCAAACCAAATTTTCGAATAATTTTTGGCTCGGCCAAGGTGGCAAAATTGGGCAGAAAAGCCTGATGTATCCGATAGGGCGAATTCGGCATCCAAAAATTATTGGAAAATGACGTTTTGCCCAAAAAACCCGTTTTGCCCCGCTCTACCCTACGTATACAAGTACTTAGTGCATTTTGCCCAGTTCTGGTATATTCTGGTTTGGAATCCAGTTTGACTACCCTTGCGGAAACAGATTCGCGGGTGTAAAAATGCGCGCCCCACTTGGGGCAATACGAGTCTCGGAAGAGTATACGGTGCGGTAGGAGCATCCGTGGATACGACAATGTGCACCCCACAGGAGTAATAGGGGTCCCTTAATACTGGATCACGAAGCGCCTCGATGGGGTCGTGGGTGAGCAAGCGCTACCAACCGTGTAGCGGTTCGAGTAGGGGAGACAAAATGGGACAGTGGGCCCAAACGGGACGGTGAGAGCAAAAATAAATTTTCCAATAGCTTTTCGGTGCCCCACTTTGTCCCAACGATACATCCGGATTTTCAAGCCCGTTTTGCCCCACGCACCACCATCGCCTCCATCCAAAAGTTATTGGAAAAATGCGTTTTGCCTCATTATCCCGTTTTGCCCCGCTATACAATTTTGTCCCGCTCTCCCCTAGTTATGCGTACTTAATAATCCGTTCTATATTCGACATAATTGTCCACGGCGCTACGTATATAGGAATAGATAAATAATATGGAATATACACTGAGAAAAAGGATCGTATTACCTACTATAGCGAATAGTTTCTCGGGGGAACGTATACTTTCTCATAGTATATATTCAATTGTTTAAACTATAATTATGGTTTTAACCACGGTGTTTTGTCATTGTTGTAACTGTAAAATGTAAACGTTCCGCCTGGGAACTATTTTTTTAGTAAAAAATCAGTCTTGTTGCTTTAACTATTTAATTTCTTCTCAGTGTATGGTTTAAACATTAAGGGTTACATAGAATGTAAGAACAACCCGATTTCCAACCCTGAGCCGAGAGCTATCGGTGCTCTCGACAGAGTCGGAAACTGCTTTACTTTGGGAAAGTCCAACTGCGAACCAACTTTCCATCCGGCACATACAACGATTGGTATTACTCTGGCTGGACCATCGTTACAATAGTTTGACCGGATAAGCCAGTCAATCTTAGCCGTCTTAGCCGTCTTATCCGGCTAAGATGTTCGACCGGCTAAAAATTAGCCGCCGTTTAGCCGCCTATTTATTTTTATTGTAAATTACAAGGACACTGATGAAGTTACTGAGACATTTATCTATGGCGTGTTTTTTTTAATTAATTTTATGAGAAAGCGATATAATAATTTCAATTTTTAACTTTTTTGTACTGCTATTATTTCGCGGGAAATGAGAATATGATAACTTTCTTATATAAGAATTGAGAAACATAATTTTTGTATTTTGTATTTTTATATATAAATGTAAGATAATTGATGTGTGCCATTGTATATTTTGAATGATAATATTTATCGTCCTGTAAATGGGTTATGCCCGTGAAACAATAAATAAAAAATTAAATAAATAAATAATAATGGAATAAGATTTTGAAGATCTTACATGTAGTCGAATCTAAGCAATCAGAACTGAATCAATAAGTTAACTAAACTGCGGCTCATTTGCAATCGGCCAAACGTTCTTAGCCGGCTAAAACGGCTCAGCCGGCTAAACAATAATGTCCATTAGCCGGATAAGATTTTTTAGCTGGCCAAGACGGCTCAACTGTGGAGCCCTACACCGGACAGCTTTTTTATTGTCTTATTTTGTGACTTCTTTCGAAACGACCGAAGACTCGAGTAAATTCACGGACACGTCTCCAAATGACGAGCCAGCTGAAAGAGACACAGTAATAAATATCCTCGTCTGTACTTTTTACAACGTCATCGACCGCGTTTACGCAATACGCGAAAGTGACGCGAGGAAAACAAAAGTCCGTGGCGAAGGAAAAAGAAAAAAAAAAGAAAGAAGAACCATTGAAAGATGACTTCTAGTTCGCCCTTCGTTCCCAGCGGAGCGCAAGCCAGAATTTTCTCGTAAAGATGACCGCGGTCCTCCGTCATTCGGTATTCCAATCGTTCATACAAAAGTTGCCCGGAGACGTTACATTGGGACTGCGAATCAGGGAAAAGCCTTGGAGCTTATCTTCCTCACTGCAGACGAGATCGATTCTTATCGTGGTAATTTTTCTTTGCGACAAACAGCTTATCGAAGTACAGACGGCGAAAGCTCCGTTCATTCTTTTCTATATATATATATTTTTTTTTCGCGACGATGAAGACGCCGACAGACAGGGCGACGAGGAGTGTACGGAGGCGATATTCCCTTGAAGCCGGAGAGTTATATACGGACCCGATGAAATAAAACTTGTCCCGGCGAGAATCAGCCCATGGGACCGGAAAGAGGGCGAGGTAGGGAGGGGAAAGAAAAAGCGTCACGATTGAGCGAACCTGAGCCGGGCGAAGTCGTCCTATCAACGTGCGGCGGGAAAAACATCGAATTTCTTCTTCTTTTTATTCGAATTGCCGAGAGCTATGTGTGCGAGCCGGGCACCCTCGGGATGCGTGCGGGGGATGTCGGGATCGTTCGAGCAAGGGCACCCCCAGGAAAAGAAAAGAAGAGGCGGAAAAAGAGTGGAAAGAAAAAGAGTGGAGAGAGGTGGGACAGAGCCAAAGGTAACATAAGCTCGAAAGACGATGATCCTAACCAAGTGCGGGCGACGTAAGGTGACTGTCTTCCCTTCTCACCTACGGAGGTCGGGGTAATAGGAATACAGTGCCTGGTCCGCGGATGGGTGTTTTACGTAACTTATAATATATTTCGGAGAGAGTGGAATCTAAGCGACAAGGATTGGACATCTGTATGTGACTATATGAGCGGAAAGCTCGGGCGGATGTAGCTGGGAAGGTATTCGTTGGGGAAGAGAGGTCAATATGGCACACCTCGATTGGTAAGTCAGTGACTTACGGATCAGGCCAGTTTCATCGGCTCACAGTACCAGAAAAATAATTCATTTTACCGGTGTTTCCCAAATAAATATGTATTTAACTAAAATAAACATCTATTTGGCGGTAGTAAATGTATTTATTGACAATATATTACACGGTATGGATACTGGTACATTTCGAAGGTTATTTACATTTCATAATGCTGTTGCTATTGCCAATAGACCGTCGACCTGAGTTCTTCAAGCCAACTTCCCAAATAAATATTTATTTAACTAAAATAAACATCTATTTAATTAAAATACATATCAATTTAATTAAAATAAATAACTATGTAATTCAAATGAATGTTTATTTTCGAGGAACGATTGAAATACATTTGAATATGGGCCACCACGATTTGTAAGCCAATGTTTTACGGGACGGGCTAATTTGACCGGAAAATAATTACTTTTACAAGTGCTTCTCAAATACAAATTTATATCATTTAAATAAACATCTATTTAATTAAAATAAATATCAATTTTATTCAAACAAGGATCTACTCAATTCAAATCAATATATACAATGTAATGGCACGGTCCAAAATATTTTTTTACGCGCAAGGAGAATTCAGTAAAAGTGTATCGAGTCTGTTTTATGGTGGTTGTTGGGTTCGTTCCGAATAACTTGTTCCTCAGGCGTAAACAAATAAAAACCACGCAAGCGTTTATTGATAGAGTGCAGTTGCAGTCGATTAATAAACAACCGATGGAAGAATACAAAAATATGACTCGAGGCATTTAATTAACGTGGTCTGCGAGAGTAAAATTGAAAGTGCCACAGTTTGCTCGACAAATTTGGAGTTGCCAATGTTGATCGAACGGACGTGAACGATCGCAAGAGCCCCTTTAGGCTCCGGAATCACCATTAGTCTCGTAAAAATTGGTATATCATTCGGTGCGTGCGCTGCAAACGAAATTCCCTGAAAGTCGATCCGTGCAGCCTATCGCCAGCAGAGTTTTGACGGATGCCTCTGGCAATCCATTAATTGACTTTCCGCGATTCGTTGTTGCGCTTCAGCCAGAAATTATTGAAACGTTATGCAATCCTTGCATTCGTTATAAAAAAATATAACTACCCGTTTTTATCACTTCACGTTCCAATAACAGTTTTGGTTTGTATAAATTGACAGACATGAAGTATAAATGGTACATATTCCCTATATAAATAGGAATCGCTGATTTTTATTGTCAAAAGAGATTGTAGGATGACGTATAATGCCCCGACGAATTTGAGGCATCCAACGTATGGAAAAAAATTATCCGGCGATAAAAATAAAACTGACATTCTCTTCAGCTAGGGGAAAGCGGGGTAAAATGGTATAGTGGAGCAAAACGGGATAATGAGAGAAAGCCCAATTTTCCAATAACTTTTGGATGGTGGCAATGGTGGTAGGTGGGGCAAAACGGGGCATCCAAGAATTATTGCAAGATTGAGTTTTGCCCACACTGTCCCGTTTTGCCGCGCTGTGCCATTTTGCCCCGGTCTCCCCTACAATAGACTACCAGTGTTTATGATGTATCTCATAATAAACTACTAGTGTGTGCGTCTGTGACTATCCGCGAGTATCTGTCAGTACCCGGGAGTATCTGCGAGTACTTGAGCATGTGTGAGTATCCGTGTGCGTACTCGTGTGAGTATTCGTGTGAGTGCCTGTGAGTACCTGTGAGTATCCGTGAGTATCTGTCAGTATCCGGGAGTGTATGCGAATATTTGAGCATCTGTAAGTATCCGTGTGCATACTTGTGAATACCTGTGAATACCTGTGAGTATCCGTGAGTATCTGTGAGTATCCGTGAGTATCTGTCAGTATCCGGGAGTATATGCGAGTATTTGAGCATCTGTGAGTATCCGTGTGCGCACCTGTGAGTACCTGTGAGTACCCATGAGTATCTGTGAGTATCCGGGAGTATATGCGAGTACTTGAGCTTCTGTGAGTATCCGTGTGCGTACCTGTGAGTATCCATGTGAGTACCTGTGAGTATTTGCGAGTATCTATGATTATCCGTGATTATCTGTGAGTATCCGCGTGAGTAACTATGAGCATCTATGCACTGAGAAAAACTTACGTAGTAAATAGCTCCCAGGGGGGACGTCTACATTTTACAGTTACGACAATGACCAAAAATTATAGTTTAATCACTCGAGTATATACTATCACAAACTATCTATATAGACGTCCCCCTGGGAACTATTCGTTATAGTAGGAAATGCCATCCTTTTTCTCAGTGTGAGTATATGTGTGAGTACATGTGGGGCTTCGTGAGTATCTGTGCGCATCTATGAGTACCTAAGTGAGTACCTGTGGGTATCCGTGAGTATCTCTGATCATCTATGAGTATCCGTGAGCATCTATGAGTATCTAAGTGAGTGCGTGTGGGTATCCGTGAGTATCGCTGACCATCTACGAATATCTAAGTGAGTACCTGTGGGTATCCGTGAGTATCTCTGACCACCTATGAGTATCTGTGGGTATCTGTGAGAATCTGTGAGTGTCTGGGAGTATCTGTGAGTGTCTGTGAGTATCTGTGAGTGTCTGTGAGTATCTGTGAGTATCTGCAAGTATCTGTGAGTATATGTGACTATCGGCGTGAGTGTCCAATCCACATTAACTTTATTATTATATTGATAATTGGACACAGTTTTTTTTGTTAATAATGTTTACCAGTAGTAGAAAGGTATTTATTGACAATAACAGTTGGTCTATACAGTCCCCGATAAATCTCTCTATTTGTTGATAATTTGCTTTTAATAACATTACCAACGGCCCATCGACCGACAGTCCTTCAGCCCGATAATTTTTATTTTTTAAATTTCATTAATTTTTCCCAATTATCCCTACTACCGAAACGTTGGTTTTAGGGGATGAGCCCGTTTGCGGAGATACACGTTCTGTACACTATGCACTGTACACACACAGTGCGTATGGTATGCTGGATATAGGTCAAGCCCTCTTAAAGCTTGTACGCATAAGCGGCAACAGAATTTCAAATGCATTTTGATTGCACGCGTAATCCCTCGCCTCGCATTCGAACTGCATGAGCTTTCACTCAATCGTCAACGAATTTGACGCACGCACGTTAAAACAACCCCCGAAGCGGCCCAAAATTTCAGACGCTGGCAGACATCCGAAGTTTTGATATTCATAATTAGTAACGGGTTTGCAGGCGCGCCAGGCTCGATAGACATGTAGATTGGTAACTACCGTTTGTACGTTGCTTCCGCTGACCGAGCCCGCGATACCTGTCGTTCGGACTCGCGATACTCGTGTTGATAGGAGTTATCCTGACAAGCAAGCGAATCAGCGAAAACCCGTTCGGAAAAGGAGACCGCAATTTGTAGTCGCAAAAAATAATAAAATAATAAAATAATAACAGAACTAAATAAATAAATAAATAACTGGTCGGATATCGATGAAAAACAAATCTGTCGATAGATTGATTTATTTTTATTTTTGTTTATCGCTTCCGAAATTTTTTTTGTTCCATTTGGCCTATCGATATTCACCGGTGAATTACTGGAGTTCGAAGCAAGCGCATCAGCGAAAACCCGTTCGGAAAAGAAGACCGCAATTTGTAGTCGCAAAAAAATAATAAAATAATAAAATAAGAACCAAAAAAAATAAATAAATAAATAACCGATCGGGTATCGATGAAAAACGAATCTGTCGATAGATCGATTTATTTTTATTTTTGTTTATCGCTTCCGAAATTTTTTTTGTTCCATTTGGCCTATCGATATTCCCGGGTGAATTACTGGAGTTCGATAGGATTGTTTTACTTTTTTTCTGTGAGTGTGTGTGTGTTTTTTTTTTTTTTACAAATTTGCACACTTCGTCATTTAGTTTTCGAACGAAGTTCGAGAAAATATTTAATCATCGAGAGGTGAGGATCGAGCGAGGGGGTGTGATAAAATAATTCACTTCCGTCCTCGTAAACACTCTCGGCGCAAAGTTTCCTCGTTATCCTCGAGCGCGATGATGAAAGGCACATAACGCTTAGGAGCAAATCTCGAAAGGGCTGCCGGAGCGAAGGTTCCCGTATCCGTGCGTTGCATATCGCACGAGGGCGACTGAATCGGTGCACAGCTTCGGGCTTCCCCGATGTAACTCCAACGCGATCGCCTTAAGCCCCACGAAGCATTGGCCTCGAACTCGGGCGCACAGTTTCTAGGTGTGGTGAACGTGGTGAATCTATGTGTGGTAAACGTGGTGAATATGGCCCGGTCCATACATCATTAATTTACATGCTAATCGGGGTGGTCCATATTCCCCACTTCCAGACAATTCGCACACCAATGGTTTATCGTTAATACCGTGGTCCATCTTCCTCACATGATCCGACCCAATTTCCATTATTCGTGCGCGAAGAAAATCCATCTGGTGTTGAATCTTACCGTCCAGTGAAAAAAAAAAAAAAAAAATGAGGTGCAAAAATTTGAATGAATCATTATCTACTAGATTGTTAACAGAATGAGTGGAACACAGGGATGAGCTTCGCGATAAAACTTACTCGAACGAAAGCGCGAAAGCCACTTTAGGCTGGTCCGTATATTATTGATATGTATTATGTATGCTAATCCGGGTGGTCTACATTCACCACTTATAGGCAATTCACACACCAACACGTTCTCATCAATACTGTGGTCTAACATCCTCGCATAATCTAAGCTCATTCCCATTATTTATGCCCGAAGAAGATTCATCTCGTATCGAAGCTTGTCATTCGGTAAAAAAAAATGGTCATTTTAATAGGCACTTTTTACGTGTAATGAGTGAGTGCCTAAAAAGTAAGGGCAAAAATTTGAATGGAACATTCATGTGCTAGATTGTTATAGAGAACGAGTGGCACACAGCGATGAGCCTCGCGATAAAACTTACTCGAGCGAGTCCGCGCAAGCCACTTTAGGCTCGTCCGTATATTATTGATATGTAGGGTAAAAGTGGGGAATATGGCCCGGCTCAGATATCATTGATTTACGTGTTAATCATGGTGGGCCATATTCACCTCTTATAAACAATTCACACACCAACACGTTCTCATTAATACCGTGGTCCAACAGCCTCGCATGATCTAAGCTCATTCCCATTATTTTTATATGATGAAGACGCTCCATCTCATATCGAAGCTTGTCATCCGGTAAAAAAGAAGTAAGGGCAAAAATTTAAATGGAACATTCATGTACTAGATTGTTATCAGAACGAGTGGCACGCTGCGACGAGCGTCGCGACAAAACTTACTCGAGCGAGTCCGCGAAAGTCACTTCAGGCTGGTTCACATATTATTGATTTGTATGCTAATCCGAGTGGCCCATATTCATCCCTTATGGACAATTCTCACACCAACGCTTTCTCATTAATACCATGGTCCATCTTCCTCGCATCGTCCGACCCAATTTCCATTATTCATGAGCGATGAAAATCCATCTCGTGTCGAATCTTACCAACCAGTGAAAAAAAAAGAAAAAAAAACGGAGGTGCAAAAATTTGAACGAAACTTCATGTACTAGATTGTTGTCAGAAATTAGTGGCACACAGCGATCAATCTCGCGATATAACTTACTCGAGCGACTCCTCGAGACTGGTTCATATATTATCATGGTTGCCACGAAGTTCTCCAACTGGAATTTCCAGACTTCTCCCGGTTTTCCAGAGAAAAAATTTAATTTTTCCAGTCTATCGATCAGGGTAGGACAGGATAATAAAAAATAACGTAAACTAAAATGTCTAATGATTATTCATATATTAAACTCGGTTCAAAATATTAAAAATTCGACAACGAAAATAATATCACGACACAGTCATATATATGCTCTATATAGTCGACACATTTGCTGAAACGAAAAGTGTAGATGTCATGCAGCACGGATTAAACGAAAAACATCAGATCCAAAAAACTTCCGGGTTTAAAAAAATGTCCATGACTTTTCCCTAGCTTTTCCAGGTCCCACCAAATCCTCTGACTTTCCCGATTTTTCAAGTTTTCCATGATTATTGATTTGTATACTAATCCAGATGGTCCATATTCCCCACTTATACACAATTCACATACCAACCGTTTCTCATCAATACCATGGTTCAACATAATCGCACAATCCTATCCCATTCCTATTACTCATACCCGAAAAAGATCAACTCGTGCCAAATCTTATCGTTCAGTAAAAAAAAATTGTAATAATAATAATTTTTAAAAATTGAAAAAAAACGCAAGTGCAAAAATCCGAGTGAAACATTATCAGCTAGATCGTTATCATGGCGCGTCGCAAACAGCGATCATTCTCGCAAGTTCATATATTATTGATTTGTATGCTAATCCAGGTGGTCCATATTCCCCACTAATACACAATTCACATACCAACCGTTTCTCATTAATACCGTGGTTCAACACAATCGCACAATTCGATTTCAATCCTATTACTCATAATCAAAAAAGATCAACTCGTGCCAAATTTTATCGTCCAGTAAAAAAAAAATAGTAATAACAATAATTTTTTTTAAATAAAAAAAACGCAAGTGCAAGAATCCGAGTGAAACATCACCAGCAACATCGTTATCATGACGCGTGGCAAACAGCGATCATTCTCGCAATAAAACGTATTCGAGCGACTCCGCGAAAGCCACTTAAGGCTGGTTCATATATTATTGATTTGTATGCTAATCCAGATGGTCCTAATTCCCCACTTATACACAATTCACACACCAACCGTTTCTCATTAATACCGTGGTTCAACGTTATCGCACAATCTGATCTCAATCCTATTACTCATACCTGAAAGAAATCAACTGGTGCCGAATCTTATCGTTCATTAAAAAAAATAGTAATGATAATAATTTTTAAAAATTATTTAAAAAACGCAAGTGCAAAAATCCGAGTGAAACATCATCAGCTAGATCGTTATCAAGACGCGTGGCAAGCAGCGTTCATTCTCGCAATAAAACATATTCGAGCGTCTCCGCGAAAGCCACTTTAGGCTGGTTCATATATTATTGATTTGTATGCTAATCCAGATGGTCCATATTCCCCACTTATACACAATTCACACACCAACCGTTTCTCATGAATAACGTGGTTCAACACAATTCGATTCCAATCCTATTACTCATAGCCGAAAAAGATCAACTCGTGCCGAATTTTATCGCCCAGTAAAAAAATAGTAATAATAATAATTTTAAAAAATAATTAAAAACGCAAGTGTAAAAATCATAATGAAACATCATCGGCTAGATCATTATCATGACGAATGGCATACAGTGATAATTCTCGCAATATCAACTCGTGCCAACTCTTATCGTCCAGTAAAAAAAATAATAATAATAATAATTTTTAAAATTAATAAAAAAAACGCAAGGGCAAAAATCCAAATGAAACGTCATCAGCTAGATCGTTATCATGACGAGTGGCAAACAGCGATCATTCTCGCAATAAAACGTACTCGACCCACTTCGCGAAAGCCACTTTATGCTGGTCCCTATATTATTGATTTGTATGCTGATCCAGGTGGTCCATATTCCCCACTCATAGATAATTCACACACCAACGCTTTCTCATCAACCCCGTGGTCCATCTTTCTCGCATCATCCGATCCAATGTCCATTATTCTTGCGCGAACAAAACCCATCTCGTCTCGAATCTTACACTGATAAAAAAGTACAGTTGAATCAACTAAGATTCGGGCAGGGACGTTCAAATAAATATTTAGTTGGTCGAACAAAATATTTTAATGACTCAACAA
>JAPYZD010002150.1:0-27213 GCA_030522725.1 Ichneumoninae sp. B BG-2022a | reverse complement strand
ATTAATTGGTTAACAAATTACCCGGCAACAAAACTTTTTTTTTATGAAAATGATTCGTTTATTTTTCTGAATACGTATGAATTTTTTCAGATTTTTAAGGAATTGTTGATTTTTTATTTTTTTTATAGAACAAAAATCAACGATTACTTAAAAATCCGAAAAAATTCATACGTATTCAGAAAAATAAAAGAATCATTTTCCTAAAAAAATTTTATTGCCGGGTAATTTGTTAAGCAATTAATTTTTCGATGAACTTGTTAATAACATTTTGCATTTATTATTATGCAAAACTAATCTTCTCAGTACCGTTAGTATACATGATTTTTTTCGGATTTTTTATACCATTAAGAAGTACTTGCAATTTTCTCTTATTGTTGTCGAACTTATGCGAAGTCAGCGCGCAGCGAGACTCCCTCCTTAAGGTGAAGTGAAACATCTCTGTCGCTCGCTCTCGCTCCACCGTAAGACCAATGCCACTATCACTTCACCTTAATTCGCATACTATCAATTGGTACGAAATTTCTCTTTGAGGATTTTATGCGTCGTTTACAAAAAAAAATTCAAACGTCCGATAAATAAAAACGAAGAAACCATAATCTCGCCAGTGACCGCTAACGGGTTAAAAAATAATAACGTGCCTTGATTTTTTGGACGAATTTGGCAGGTACATTTTTGTCACTGGACAATCTCTCCTTTTGGAGTTCCTCGGTCAGTTCCAATTCTCTCTTCACACTGAGTTGCAGGTCGTTCTGCATGTCGGCAATGACTTCCTTGAGTCTCTCCTCTTCCTCCTTGGCGGCGTCGAGCTTTCTCTTCATCTCGTTCCCGCTCTCCGTCAAGCTTTGAACCCACTTCGTCAATTGCTCGCGCTCCTCCTCGGCTTTGAGGAGCTGTCCCTTCACCTGTTTCGTGTCGCTTTCAAGATCGAGCATGACTTCCCGAGCGTTGCTCATTCCGCGTCGCAGACTCTTCAACTCCGTCTGCTCATCGGACGCCTGTTGCTGGCGTTTCGTCAGGGAATCCGAGAGCGTCTTTATTCTCTTCTGCAGCCACTCGCACTCGTCCTGTTTGCTCTTCAATTCCTCCTTCGTCCTCTTCAAGTCGATCTCCAAATGCTCCTTCACACCCTCGGCCAGTGCGAGGCTGCTGACTAATTTCTCTTGCTCGTCGATCGCAATTTCCAACTGTTTCTCGTAACGATTTTTCTCCGTCTGTACAGTTTTCAAAGAACCACGCAATTCGGCGTTGTCTCGCTTCTCCTTCTCGAACATCTCGGCAACGGTGACGCACTTCGTTTGCTCGGCTTTCAGAAGATCGGTCAACGAGCTCGGCTCGCCGGGCTTCTGCGACTCTATCTGAGCTCTAACGGAATTAAGCTGGATCTCCAGATTCTTGTGCTCCTGGCGCAGCACGGTCAAATCTTTGCGCAACTGTTCCTCGCCCTCGAGCGAAGCCAACAATTTTATTCGCAATTGGGATATGAGCTCGGAATCGTGAGTCTGAGCCGTGTGTGAGGCGTGTTTCTCTTTCTGCAAGTGCGCCTGGAGCGATCGTACGAAAGATTTCTTCGACGACAGTCGGTCGTCGAGCTCGCTGACTTTTTTGCATTTTTCATCGAGATCCGCGGTCAGTTGGAAAATACGACTCTCGTACTCGCCGACCTGAGCTCTGAGCATTTCCCTCTCGATCTCCAGATCGTCCTTGAGCTTGTTCAACTCCTCGTTCGTCTTGTTGACTTGTTTCAATCTCTGTCGCACGTCGGTGTACTTCTGCATGACCCGTTCCATACGATCGTGCTCGGCAGGTTTTATCGTCAAGGAATTGCACGAGTGCTTTTCGATTCTTCTCGACGTCGTCTCCTCCGACTCGCTCTCGATGACGTTCATTATCTGCTGATCCAGGCGAGCCGAGAGATTCAACTCTCGTTGCACCATGTCCTCGATGTCGGCGCCCTCGATCGACTGACGCATCGACTCGTCCTTCAGGCTCTCTAACTCTTGCTTCAATTTCTCCACCATCTCCTTCAATTCGGCGTTGAATCTGCGCTCCTCCTTGAGCTTCTTGCGCAGTTCAACGACGTTGCCGGATTCCTTCATCTTGTTCTGTATGGTTTCCAGCGCTCGATGAAGACTCTTGCTGTCGTCGCTCATCTGACGAATAACTTTCTCCTTCTCCTTGAGGTACTCCTGAAGATGATGAATCTCCTGGTCCTTGTTGTCGCCCGGCGACGACGATTCCGAGAGGCTCGTTCTTCTAGCCATTTCCTCCAACCTTCTGATTATCTGGTCGCGATTGTTGAGACCATCGGTCAGCCGCTTCGTTTCGCTCTTAGCCTCGACGAGCTCCTTCCTGCACTGATCGAACTTTGTTTTGAACTCGTAGAGCTGTTTGTTTTCGTTCTCGATCTCAAGGTTACGTGTCTGCACGCTCTCGATCATTACGTCCTTGTCGAAGATACTCTGCTTGAGGCTCTTCAGCTCCTCGGATTTCTCCATCAACGTTCTCTCGTACGTTTTGTTTATCTCGATCTGACCTTCGACTGTCCGTTTCAATCGTGCATTCTCGCTGTTCATTTCCGAAAGTATTCTCTCGTTGACTTGAACCATGTTTTTGTACTCTTCCAATTCCTCGGTTTGTACCTTGAACATGTTTTCGACCTCTTCGAGATCCCTTCTTATCTTGCTCTCCGACGCTTGCGACAATTCGTACTGATTCTTGTAGAAATCTTTGTCCCGCGTCAGCGTCTCGGCGGTATCCTTGAATTCGACTCGCAGCTCCTCAATGCTTCGTTGCAGCGCGTTGAGCTCAATCTCGCGCTTGTTCAGCGTCGTCGATTTCGTGTTCAGCTCCTCTTGGATAGCTTTCAGTTGGCTCTCCAGATCTTGGATGCGAAGGTTCAGCGATTTATCGTTCAGGGTGGAGACTCCGGATTTTGAGGACAAAACCGGAGTTCTCGATTGCTTCGATTCGGAGGAGGATTTTTCGGGCTTCTGGGCAGTCTGATCCTGTTCGCAGGTACAACCGAGCTCGTTCTCGACCAAGCCATTGGATTTCGCGTGGTTCGTCGGAGAGTCGCTGCAGTCACCCGAGGAAGGTGATTTTAGGTCAAAGTCGCTGGCCATCAAGTCCAATGACACCCGCGAATGACGAGGGCAGATACTCGAGAGACTCTGAGACTGAGAAATACCGAGTTCCAATCGAGGCACGTGAACGGCGAGCTTGCCGACGTCTATCAGAGGTGCCGGCGATGCCTGATATGATTCCTTCACCTGGCCAGGCATGGAGGCCGCCTTGAAGTTCGAGATATTGTGTTGCTGGCCTTGACTTCCGTTCGCGCCATCCCTGATCGCCTCGGTGAAGTCCTCGCACTCCGAGTGAATCGACAATATATCGCTCAATGTACGCGCGCTATTCTTCGGCTCTGACTGCTTCGCCATTTGATTGTCGTCGATGTTCTGAGACAAATACACCTGCAGTTGTTTGTCGCGCTTCGACAGTTGCTCCTTCAAGTGATCTATCTCCTCGTTCTTGTCGGCCAGCATCGAATCTATCAGCTGTGGCAACTCTATCTGCGCCCGCTCTTGAACACCGACTTTGGACTGCAATCAAAATAAAAATCAGATACGCTTTGAAAAATACCCAGCTTGTATGATCATGCTATTCAATTCTTTGTTATGACAAGCTCTTACCTCCAGACATTTTTTCTCCTCCTCCAGCGTCTGCAATCGGTCCTTCAGTTCCTGTATAGCGTTGTTCTCAGTTTGCACGACATTGGTGAACTCCTTTTGCTTGTCCTGCAACAACTTATTGGCTCTCTGTAACTGAGCTCTCACCTCGTTCACCTGCAAAATTTTAAAGACCGTTAATTCATGCGTGAAATATCTCGATTCCCACTTATAATCGAAAGTAATTCCCATGATTCTACCTCCAATTCTTTGTCCCCGACTGCCTGCTCCAAGGTGTGAAGTTTCGCGTTAGCCTCGTGCAACTGCAGTTCCAACCGCGAGGTTGCCTGTCGCTGAGCGAAGGGTGCGCTCTGCTTCTGCTGTTCCAACCGTCCTCGCATCGCTTCCATCTGGAACAACTGCTCCGACGCAGTCTGTTGAAGAATTTCCTGTTCCGCCTGAAGCTCCTGTGGTGATACGATCGTCGAGTTATTACCAAATGAAAGGAAGGGAAACGTGTCATTACCACAACGGGAAAGAAAAAGCTTCCTCCATGAGGAAGCAAAAGTGCATGTGAGAATGCACCAACGCGAGTTCCATTACGGCAAGTGTGATTTAACGAACCTCGTTCTGAATCTTAAGGGTCGACAACTGCATATCCAAGTCTTTTATTCTCTTGAAAGCAACCTCCTCGGCGCGCGCATGTTTCAGCATCTTTTCTTTCAGCTTGAGTAGCTGATCGAGGGGCAAGGTCGGCGGTGAGTTCGGATCGTCCGGTGTCGGGCAGCGCGCAACGTCAATTTGATCGCGGATCGACACGTCCTCGCTTGGCTGACTCAGGCTCAAGTTCGAACCGCACATGTGCAACGACTCCAATTCCTTCGTTCGCTTGTCCAGCTGATTTTGCATGTCGCGCAGTTCTATCTTCATCTGCTTCAGAGCCGATGAATTAACGTTAAAGTGTTCCGAACTCAATTTGTGCTTCCTGAGTTCCTCCTTAATGAGAAAATGAAGAAAAAAAAACGCATTCCATTTTGATAAAAAATAATCATGAATTTAATTTAAAATAAAAGAATCATGATATAAAATATAAAAACTGTAAAAAAAATAAAAAATAAAAAATTATACACAAATAGTATATAGGAAACCCACCTCGAGATGAGCGATGTGATCATTGAATTGACTATTCTCGCCTCCCATCTTTATGGAGTCCAGTTCCTGAGCCAATTCGTGTTGATTTTTCGTCTGAGCCGCAATGACTTCCTCCAATTGCTCGATCTGACCGAGAAGAGCCTCCTCTTTCTCAACTCTTCCTTGAATCTGCTGCTCTAGATCGACTATGATGTCTCTCAGTACCCAAATTTTATCGACGGCGACTTTCAATTCACTCTCGGTCTCGGTTTTCTTGGCTTCCGTGTCTGACATTAGGGACGTCATCTCTCGCATCTGAGACTCCAGAGCCTCGACCTGTGTTTATTAGCGTCAAAAGACCGATTATTCAATTTGTATGTTTGAAAGGCGAGAGACGATAAGACCGACGCATGTGGTCCGTGACTTGTGCCACGCACTATTTAAAGCGGATCAGCACATTGATATCCCGCATATCGGAGTACAATTTTTCATGAGCATATATGGACCATTCTCATCGAACGTTACACGATAATTATTACAAACTGTTCGTATTGCTCGTAATAATGATATTATTTAATATATAAATATTAATTATATTGTTTCATATTTAAATATTAATTATATTTTGGATTTTAGAGTGTCAATGAAAATCGTCCATTTCAGTTACCGCGATAGAATAAAATCTCACTCACAGCTGCATTGATGTCAGTTGCTTCAAGCACACGGCCCACCGGTGACGATACAGGCGACAGTGAAGACTGATTTGTGCGTCAAACAGAAAACCAAAACCACAGTGCAGAAAAAAAACGACTCGTGTTAATCGTTGTAGCGGTGATGCGTGTTACAAGCTCATATTTATTATAGCCTGCGATGTTTCGATCGTTGTTAAAATTAACCCTTCGTGTACGGGATCTCAATTCTCGCTCGCTGAGGAAGGACCTCGACTACGGACGATTCGTGAGGGACCTCCGTTCAGTGAGTACTTAGATTGCGCGGAATAGAAATCGCTATACCTTAAAAAATATTCATGATATCGAAATTCGAAAAAGTACTCTTTGAAAAGTAATGTTCACGATATTATATTTCTGTAAAATTATATTGTCATCGTCAATATGTAGTGTGTTATTGCGATTCGAAACTTATAAGACTGACCAAGTCACGAAGCCCCCGGCTTGCGTCGTCACGCTCGACGCGAGGCTCCCACACGCGAAGGGTTAACAAAAAAAAATCGTATGGATGATAGAACTTCAATTTTCGAATATTACACCAATTATTTCCATTATTAATGAAACCACAACAAATGACCCTTAATTATTGCTGTTAACAATGTTACTCTATATTAAAAAAAATAATGTGTCGTGACTTTTAGTTCCATTACTGTAGAACCTGAAATACCCTTTTGTTAGGCTCGTTTACCGTAAAGTGAGCAACCGCTCAATAATTGCCGGTAACAATGTTACTCGTACACTGTAAAAAAATTCGTATTAAATTTGATGTACCAGAAAGGAAGTTTTGATGCAAAAACTGGTATATTAAATTTTATGTACAACTGTAATGAAAAATTAATGGTCGGTGTATTAAAAAGATTGGGAATACTTAATGTTTTTAAATAATTTAGTTTAATTTCAATAAAATAGTACATTTCGATACGAGTGCGAAAAAACTTTTTCTGACGAGTTTGACTTTGCAGCACGAGCCGAAGGCGAGTGTTGCAATCATACTAGTTCAGAAAACGCTTTTCGCACGAGTATCGAACAAAATTTTATTTTACAAGGTGTGAAAACGGGGGTTCGGCCATTTTCTCACCGAGTGACATAAAAGTATATTAATTTTTCATCTATTGTACATGAAATTTACTATACTAGTTTTTGCATAAAAACTTCTAGTCCGGTACATTAAACTTCTTACGATTTTTTTTAGTATGTGGTAATGATGTTCCTCTTATATTAAAAAAAAGAATGTATCGTGACTTTTAGTTCCATTGCCTTAGAACCTGAGATACCCTTTTGTTAGGCTCGTGTATTGTAAAGTGAATAACAATGAAAATTGTAGTAACGAATACCCAGATTTTTATTACATCTGTTAACTCACCTCGGATGTTATGCGAAGATCTCGCTCTTTTTCACGCTCGCGTTCCTTGATCACTTCCTGCAGCGTGTTAATCTGACGAGCGGCATCGTCTCGCTCGATTTCACGCTCGCTGGCCTGTTCCTCCAGGAATTTACGAATTGCGCGCAGTTGTTTGTCCGCCGCTTCGATCTAAAGTTGAAGGATCGGCAGGTAAAGTGTCATTGATTATATTTCAAGTTAATCGCAGGATATTTTAAGACAAAGCTTGAACGAAGGGCCATAGCAATTTTTTTTAGTAATGTATCGATCGATGAAAGAAGATTATTAATTATTAATGAGACAGAGGATCGTCGGTGCTGTTTCGATAGACGCTACGAGTGCGGCAAAGTTGAATTATCGTTAAACAATTAAAATGCCACTATATAGCAGTGCAAATGTGCGACAAGACTAAATCATACACTGTGCAAGAAGAGTGAAAATTGTCTAGAGAAGAATAATCGTGCAACGTGATCTAACAATCGATCAAAAAAAGAAGAAAAAAATCAGGCTTATAAATTGTTGCAGTAATATTTCATGCGACTGCATATATACCCATAACAATGACGCCCATATTACGATTGTTCACTCGGCGCGAAAGCTTATCTAGCTTGAAGATTGAGATTTGTTTTTTAATTATACCGAACCGGATCGCTGAATGCTGAATTTTTTTTTAATGTGAGAAGGGAGGACACGTTGAGATAAATATTAGTTAGTAGTTCTATAATTTACCTTTCGACGGGAAACCCTGTGAATGCATGGGGTAGGAGTGGGTTCTAAAGGCACCTGCTGGCAATACAATAGAACGCCAAATGAATATGCATGTTCTGCATCGGAGAGCCCAAGAGTTCCAAAAAATCGAGGAACAATTTTCATATCGTGTTCCAAAGTCAATCGCCAAGATTATGAAAATATATATATGGTCGTCACATCCAAACGCTGGCATCTGATTCTCGGTAAATATAATTTTCGTAAAAACAGACACATGCGTCTCAGATACAGAGTGAACTCCAGTGAATAAAAATGACAAAAACAGAATATCTGTTTCGCTTCTAAATTAAAATGCATCAACCCAACAGATTTTTCTTATCGTTTTTTTCAAAGCTTATGTATATACTATGTAACATAGTGCATGCAATTTGTGCAGCAAACGTTAAATTTTCATTCCCATTCATTACCTGCTGCTGCAGATCCTCTTTATCTTTTCGAGTCTCGTCGGTGAGTTTATCGTTGTATCGACACAATTCTTCGATCAGCTGGAGCAAGTACGTACTGTCGCCGACGCCGCTCATTATCGCATGCCGAGCTGAAATTTTTTAGACGACGGATCGTTTATTAACTGGAGACGGGAGGTTCGAATCGATTTATGTGAACTTTCTGACCTCAATTCTCACTATCAATGTAAAAAAAACTGACTTTTAATGTAGCGATCTAGAAATCTCCAAGCAAAAAAAAACAGGTATATTAAATTGACTATAAAATTATCATGAAAAATTAATATACTTTGATATTGAAATTAAAGTAAATTATTAAAAATAAAGTATTCTCAAAGTTTTTTGTACGCTGAACATTGATATCTCGTCACAATTGTACATGAATTTTGATATACCAGTTGATGCATAAAATCTTCCAGTCAGGTACATTCAATTTCATACGCATTTTTTATAGTGATTATTATAGTAATAATCACTGTAAAAAATGTCAATTAACTGAATAAAACAAAATAAAAAACGTTTGCAGCTGCGAGGTAATTTACCTTTGTCCTGCAACTGTGAAAAATCTTGAATCACCAATTCCCCTCCAGATTCTTCGTGCTCTCCGTATCCCTCCGACACGATTTCCTTCTTAGTCCCCGCTGTGAGAAGATTTTGCTGCAGGCTCATAACTTTCATTTTCAGTATTCTCGCCTCCTCCTGATATCCGGCTACGACATTCTCAGCCTCAGACAATTTAGCGCTCAGCTCCTCGTTCAATTTCGTCGTCCAGAGAACTTGCTTCGACAGCATATCGAGCATAGATTCTCCGGGAGTCAACGATATTCCGAGGACCTGGGCGCTTTCCGATTTCATGCGTTTCAAACAGACGTCCAACTCTTGACGAAGCTTTTGAGAAAAATCGTTGTCGGATTCGACGAGAGATTGAAAAATATCTGAATCGCTATTCATTATCGATGCAATTTGCGTGCACTTGGGCGCAAAGTGGACTCTCTTGACTTTCGCAGCAGGTGACTTCGGCGAGGTGCAAAGATCCGCCGTGTCGATTTCGTTTTGTACTTTATCTTGCTCCGGGTTTGACGTCGACAATTCGGCCCCGGGGAGCGTGGCTCGCTTCAGCACTTCGCTTATCAGAGTGTTGTTCAGTTCTTCCTCGCAGACGGCGAAGTATTTTATCAAATCGGCGATTAATTCCTTGAGAGTGACGCAAGTCTTTAACAGATTGTCCCTGGGGGGAAAATAAACGATAATTGCGGTAATCGAGATTTACTTCAAAAAAACATATTGATTGATAATAATTTTGTACCTTTCGCGAATTATAGCGTTATGGTCCGTAGAATTTTCAAAATTTTCCACGGCTCTTATTTCCTTCTCGGTCACATGCTCAGCCGAGATCTTGCTGATTTCTTCCTGATGACGCTCGATAATTCGCGAAACGCTGCGCGAGTGCTCGTCCCTCAGCTGCTTTAACTCAGCCGCGTGAAGACTCTTCAGTTCTTCGATTTCACGCTTCGCGTTGTTCGTGAATTTGTTGCGAAGCTCCAGCAGTTCCGGTGGCCAGTTGTCTTCCATTTCCGAGTCGACGGCGAGCAGAGCCTGCGTAATTCGAGAGTTTCACATTCGTAAAAGATTTGTTTTTATAATCGGTCTGCACGTCGACGAGACTTTCGGGAGATCGGACATAAATACAGACTGGTAGCTTGTTCGAACTTCGTGAGGATTAAGATTAGCGAGACAAGTGTTAGTCGGGTATGCTACCTGAATTTGTTCCTGAAGAGCGTTGACAATGTCGAGCTTAGCAAGGGCTACTTGTTCTTCGAGCTGATTGCTGTAGGCAGCCCGCAACTTCGTCAACTCGCCATTCTCGATGGCAGAGTCCCATTCCGTTTGGCAAAGCTGCATGCGCGCGGATCGGGTCACACACACAGTACAAAAATGTTAGTTACGAATTTAATACGGGATTTACGGACGGGCGACAAACTCCTTTCGCAATATACTGTAAACTACGGGGCGTCGTTATTCGTGACAAGGATCGCACATTCAACAGATCATGCATCTACTACCTCCGATGAAAATCGCGGTTTTTTTTTTTTTTTTTTTTTTTTTGAGGATTGAACGGAGACGTAGATGAGGTTTTCGGCAGTGAGAAAAAAAAATGGGCAGGTAAAATCAAACCGGCTGTAGTGGCCGTAAATATTAAAAACGTTTTGTGAAAAGAAATGCAGTCAAGATATAAATGAATTTTACCGGAGCATTGGTTTAGTGGTTAGCGTGCTCGCTTCTAAACCAAAGCACCGGCAGGTCGAGGATTCGAGTCTCGGTGCCGTCGTTCTGTCGAGAATAAAAATATGGGCGGGACATAGGTTCTAGATATATACATGATTCAGACGCGTAATTGTACGTGTGTGTCTCAGGTATATAGCTGGTCCATGTTTATATTCTTGGCGAAATACGACGTAGCTCCGGTACCGTAAAGCGAATCCGAGACCGACGGAGATCGGGTATCGGCATAGATTTTTCTGTAGTTTCCTTATACCCTTGACAGTAATGTCAAGGCGAATGCGATGTATTGGGAAAGTCGGATGCAGCCGCAATCGGAGTGCTGGCTACTGACTTGGTCCGACCCTGTACACAGGCACAGTGCCTATAAACGGGGGGAAAATGCAAAAAAAAAATGTATATATATAAATGAATTTAGAAAGCTCAGCTACGTCCCTTTTAAACGAATTACGATGAGTTGAAACTTAGTACGTGGAATCCTAGATGAAGTCTTTCGTATAGTAGTGAGAAAAAATTGGGTAGGTAAAATCAACCCGTCTGTAGTTGCCGCAAATATTTTAAATGTTTTGTAAAAAGAAATTAAGTCAAAATAGAAATGAATTTAGAAAACCCAGTTACGTCCCTTTTAAACGAATTGCGATAAGTTGAAACGATCTTGGACTGTCTTACCCGATCGACGGCTGTGACAATGCTGGGTGCAACATTGGCATTCTCGGCACTCCTGTGGCTCTTAAATTCAACATCGCCGACGGAGATTTCTTCCCGCGAATGCTCGGCCGAGCCTCGACTGGGGTTGACGCAATCGCCACCGCCTCCAAAGAACAACTCGTCACCGAGATCGTCGATCTCGCTGTCGTTGTCCGACATCTTTTTTGACTGTTGACTGAAAATCTCCTCGGAATACTGTTTCTCCATCTGCAAACATTTCTCCTCGAAGTAAGTTCGCAACTCCTCCATTTCCTTGGCGTGACGATTTTCGAGCTCGATTTTGACCTGCTCGAGGCCCGCGTCGCCCTCCCGAACGGTGAACAATAACTTTCGGAGCTTCTCCACCTCGGACATCGAATCCGTTCGGACAGCGGCCAGTTCTTCTCTCTGCTTCTCTGACAGATTGGTCAGCTCGCGAGCGAGCGACGATTTCTCAGCTGTGAGTTCGGCTATCGTTTTATTCAACGAATCCAAGACGTCCTTGTGCTTCGACAATCTTTTATTTTCGTCGCGCAAACCGTTGTTCTCGGACTCGAGTTTTTCCGCCTGCGTGCAATAACGATCGAGCTTCCCGGAGAGCTCGTCGTAGTTCGACACTTTTTCCGACAAGTGTCGCACTTCCTCCAGCAGGCTTTCCTTTTCGTTTCTCAACGAGGCAATTTCGAGCATCATCGACGATACGTCCGGGGCCTCGTTCGAGCTCTCCCGACCCTCGGACTTGTCGTTCGATTGCACGGACTGCTGCTGTTCGTTGGTTCTGTCGAAAGTTTCGTTCGATGTTTTGTAACTGTTGCTCAAACCTTCGGTGCTGGACTCCATTCTCGAGACGGCGAGGGATTCCGAGTATCTCGTCTCGTTCATCGCGAGAGTTTGATTCAATTTCTCCTCGAACTCGGCGCACTGTTCCCAAGCAGTGGCCAAGCCGTTTTTCAATTGATCGCACTCCGCCACGGACTCTTTGAATTTCACCGTCATCTCACGTAGTTTGTTCGCGAAATCCGCGCTCTCCTTTTCCTTCTGCTGGACGAGCTCCTTCAAATTTTTTATTTCCTTCTCGTATCTTTCCACCTTTGCCATTAAGTCGTTGGAATTTGTATCGATATTCTCTTGATTAGCAGATTTACCTGAATTGTCGGAGGCGAAGTACATCGAGCTTTGAAAGAGTTGCGGCGCCGAGGAGTTGCCGTCCTGCCGGGCGTTCATGTCGGATCTCATCTTGTCGCAAGTGTTTTTCATGTCCTTCAGCTGTTTCTCATAGGATTCCTTCTCCAGATTGGCTCTGTCGAGCTGCTCGTTGGCTCTGGACACTTCATCCTCCAGAGAGTTAATTTTGTTCACGAGCTGCCGCTCCAATTCGGCCTTCTCCTCGAGTCTATGCCGGGTCATGTGAAACTGCACAGCGACGTCGTCGAAAGTCTGATAAGTCGTCTCGTTGAACTCGCTCATCGTACTGATGCCGCTCAGCCTTGAGAGCGATTTTTCGAGATCGTATATGCGGTGGCTCATCGATCTCTCGTGAACCTGACTGTTCTCGATGAGGGACTGAGCCGCCGAGTAGCGCGCGCTGAGGTCGTCGTACTTGAATTTCAAACTATCGTTCTCTTGTTTCAACATCGCGACGTTCGTCAGCGCCTCCTCCAACGAACGCTCGATACTCTCCTTCGAGTCCAAGACACTCGCCGCGGCGACGTACTTCGATGTCAATTCCTCGAGCTGGACTTTGTGCAAGCTGACCTGATCGTTCAACATATCTTTTTCCTTCTGATTGTGCAACAGTTTCTCCTTCAGGCTGTTCACCTCGGCGACTATCGACTGTTGAGACTCCGAGCGATTTACCAATTCGAGTTTCAACGTCTCCACGGTCTTCTTGTAGCTGGACAACTGGGCTTGGAAAACTGAGAGCTCCTTGGCGTGTTTGCTCTCCAGATCCGGCAACTCCTGATTGTAACGGTCAGCGAGAGCGCGGTACTGCTCTTCGTATTTTCCTTTTATCTCCAGGAGATCGCGTTGATACTTTGATTCCGATTCCTGAGGATTTAACAGACTCGATCAGCTCTTCGACGGACACAGCTGACTCTTTTTAATGCAGGAAACAAAAAGATGTAAATACAAACCTTCAGAGAGTTCTCGTGCTGCAGAGACTTCGAGTTCGTCTCCGATGTGAATCGCTCCAGAATAACTTGCATGTCCTTCTTGATCTTGTCGACGCGCGCCTCGTATTGCTTCTGCATCTCCATGGTCTCGGCTATGTTCAGTGTGTTCTCGACGGCACCGGCGCGAATTTGCTCGTTCAATTGATTGATACGGCTCTTGTAGTCGTTTATCTCGGCACCCTGGGCTTCCTTCTCCATCTCCAGTCTTCTAACGTTCTCGTGAGATCTCACGAGCTCGGCGTTTAATTTACCGATAATGGATCTGTGCTCGCCCAGGGCATTCTGCAGGGCGGTTATTTGATCCTGCGCCGATGTACAGTTGCCCATATTGGGTGGGAGAAAATCGTTCGAACTCATGGACTGGAGCTGGGCCTTCAGGGCATCCCGGGCTGATAACGCTTGTTCCAATGACGCTGTCAAGTCGTGAATCAAATTGTCTCGCTGATTGACGGCTCTCTCGAAGTCTTGAAGCTGAAAAAACAAACGAAATATACATCGGACTTCGTAAAACAAAGGAATTGGAAGTCATCCAGATGCAAGTTTCTACACATTCATGACGCTGATAAGGGATATCTCTACCATCGAAAGAGATGTTCCCGTGTATACTCTTCAGTGGACTGTACAAATATCATCAGATTAAATGAATTTCAGTATTTCGAATAAATTTCGAGGCCCAAATAAGAAAAAAAATGGACAAAGTACTGCAGGCTTTTTTCAACAATACGTGAAAGGTTTTTTCTGTGAAACAGGAAATAACTTTTATTTGATTAAACATCCTTCCATCCATTGGAATTTTACTTTAATTAATTCAATTATCGTCAAGGATGCCCGGATTTCATTGTGAACAAATTTATCAATTAAATTGGCTTCATGCCTGGGACGCGGCTCTCTCGAAGTCTCAAAGCTGGAAAAACAAACGAAATATACGTCGGAGCTCGTAAAGCAAACAAATTGGAAGTCACCCAGAAAAAAGTCTGCTTCTACACCGTTGATAACGCTAATGAAATGAGATAGAAAAAAATTCGCTTATATGTAGGTCACTCTCAGGTGGATTATATAAATATTTTCAGAGTCCAGTATTAAACAAAGTACAAAAGATCAAAACACAAAAAAGAGTTATAACTACACACTTTATACAAAAAAATACACAACACTTTTTCTCCACAAATTAAAAACTAAATTAAATTCGTTTCACAATCTTTCCACCCTTGGACATTTTACATTAATTTAATTCAATCATCTTCCAGGATGCCCAGATTTCATAATGAACAAATGTATAAATTAAATTTGCTCCATTTCCTGGGAGACGGTAATTCGAAGCTACTCACTTTGGTATGATAAACGAGTAAAATATCTCTGTACGGTGTGCTACTGTTGTGACTCTGTGACGAGTTGGGAGAAGAGGCTTCGGCTCTCAAGTGATCGATTTCGGCGCTGAGGGCTTCGACCACAGCCTCTTTGCCCTGCAGCAGTTCTTCCAATTCTGCCACTCTCCCGGCCATCCCTTCTAGATCACCATCCCCTTCCCCCTCACTCGCGCTCATACTGCTCTGTGTTATGTCACGCGACGACATACCCTCCGTCATCTGAAGAATAAAAAAAAAATTTATACATTTATTTTTCTACATTTTAGTATGCGTTATTTCATTCCGAATACTTACGCTGGTGCCTTGAGCCTCTATGAATTGTCCTGCAGTATCGTCATGTGGGTGCTCCTTGTCTGAAGGATCGCCAGGTTCGCCGGTGTCCGCACCCTGAGAAACGACATTCAGCTCGGACTTGTACTCGACAAACCTCGAAGCGAGGAACACATTTTTGCACGCGAATTATTTATTTATTTTCCCGATAATTGTTTTTACGTACGCAACGATTTTTAAGTGCGCAACGAAACGATCGTAAACACGATCTCTACCGTGAGAAAAGATAACTTTAATTTCAACATTAGCATGCAAGGTCTAATGACGATCGAAAATAGCCTCGCACTAATTATAAACAAAAAAAAGTGTATTAACGTGTAAGCGCATACCATTTCTCTGCTGGCTTCCAAAGAACTCCTGTTAACTCCCGCCCGACACTCGTCACCGTCCATCGAACGATATATCAATTACCGATCGTTCTTTTCCAATAAAAATTTGTAACATAAACGAAAAAAAATTATTATCTTAAATAAATTACATCGCGCTATACGCGCCACAGCGAGAGTACAATGGTAATATCCGTTTTCGACCGTTGGCACAGATTCGTAAAATGCGAAGCGTCCACGATGTTTCACGGGACAAGGACGATATACCCAGAAGCGTCGACGTGCCTTCAAATATCGCAGTCGATCTACTTATCAACACGACACTCTTAAAACTATTTCGGCAACAAGTGATAGATAAAAGTACGGATTGATCAACCGTGGAACATTTTTTACAACCATAAATTCGACAATTATCGTTTCAGTTATTCACAAATCATCGATTTATGGTTTTTTTAAACCGATTTTTAGGGAACGGAGAGAAGCGCGGAGATTCGTCTGCTGCGATTTGTGAGTTGTAAAGATGCCTTTAATTTTTGGAATACGTTTGTTTGAAAATTTTCCGGTAGGCAGCTTGGATTTAAATCTCGAGATCTTAATACGCGATGGCCGATAATCTGGCAACAGAAAGCTTTATATTTTACCACTGTAAGGTGGCACGTAACGTCAACGAAATCTTGTGACAGCGAAAAAGTGACAAGCGGTCTTTTGTCATTGACATTTTCAGCCTTAGGTTGCCGTAGCTTCAGCCATGCCGTTGGTGTAGTCGGCGTTCAGGATTCCGGCCCATGATATCGCACCTGATGCAAAGTTTGTTTGTAAAAAAATATTACTAATTGCGAGTACATTTGTCGCGAATAGTGCGAAAGATGAATAAAGTCGCGCACTTCGAAGTGTGCCAGAAACCGTGCAGGTAACCCGATCACTGTTTGTTTTTTGTGTTTGTAATCCATCAGCAACATTTTGGAGTGTAATTACGTTTTTTTTTTTTCACAGCACATTATCGCCCGAAGATATAACGAAAATTGTGAAAAAGATTATCGAAAAATGGACGGAAATGCCCGTAAATAAAAATCTGCTGGAGGAGTTTGGAATTTCCCAGGAGGACGATAATACAAAACTAACCGACCATGTTGACTCTATTATATGCTCCAGTAACGACGAGGAGGTACATTATATTATTCATTTATATTAATAATAGTAATACTCAAGGAATTGCATTGACCCTTTTCAGTTTATTTGACCCTGTTCGAGGGATTCAAGGGAATGTATGGCGTGTGCTCAGCTTAAAATGTTTTTCAGAGCCGGGCGATCATTATGGCAGATTACGATACCTCAAAGTTCTTCGTCTACAGGCTGTCGCAAGAAGCAGCTGCGATGGAGACAGTGCAACACGATTCTGAGGAATTGAACATGGCGTCCCACACTATTTTACCTTCCGTAGAGTACCAAGGCTTGTGGGAAAGTTTGTATTACGATACAAATGTAAAAGAAAATGTAAGTAAATTTTAAGATGAAGATCGATAATGCACTGCCCATCATTCATGCCTGGTTTTCCTGGATATCTTGATTGATGTCTGATTGATGAGCTGTGCAAGGCATCCAGTGAGACGTTCAATCTTGTTGGATGTCTTGCTTGATATCTTTGATCCCGTTAACACATCGAGCAACATATCGAGCAAGACAAAAAATTTGAAAAACTGAGCATCAATGACGGTCCGTGTAAACAGTTGCAAATGGATGGATTTTAATTGGTATTGCATTATTCTGATTACAGTTATTGAATTTCATAGAGACGGCGTTGATGTTTTCGGACAGGAAGGTGGATCCGAATATCATAAGCTGGAACAAAGTTGTGCTGCTGCACGGCCCTCCTGGAACAGGAAAAACAAGTTTGTGCAAAGCTTTGGCCCAGAAAGCTGCCATCAGACTCGGCGAAAGATATTCCTTTGTTGAATTGGTCGAGATAAATAGTCACAGCCTTTTCTCGAAATGGTTCTCGGAGGTACGGTCGTACCTTGCGAAACAAAGAATGTTTCGCAAAAGTTGTCATTGTTAATGAAACTTAAAAATTTCAGAGTGGAAAGCTGGTAATGAAATTGTTCGACGAGGTAAAACGACTTCTGGAGAATCCAGAATCGCTCGTTTGTGTTTTGATCGACGAGGTAGAATCGCTGGCTCACGCGCGAAAATCTTGCGCTAACGGGACAGAACCGTCGGACGCGATACGCGTCGTCAACGCTCTTCTCACGCAGCTCGATCAGATAAAGAGTTATCCAAATGTGCTCATTCTGACGACGAGCAACGTTACCGAAGCCATAGATCTCGCTTTTGTCGATCGAGCGGATATAAAACAGTACATTGGACATCCCGAACAGAAAGCAATATACGAAATTTATCGCTCCTGCCTGTTCGAATTAATGCGGGTACGTATCGATAGCGATTATCAACGTCAGAGATATACAATGCTAACACGATTATGAACATTTCAGACAAAGTTCTTGGTCGAACGAGACATTCCGCCGTTCGGGCTTTCACGTAAGCTAGACTACTTTGGCATACGTTCGCGAGAGGGTCGAAGCGCTACCGGGTCTCTTGACGAAGACGAGACAGTTGAACATCGAAAACATTATTTGGCAAAATTGAGCGAACAAAGCATCGGCCTGAGCGGACGTACATTAAGAAAAATACCTTTCCTGGCACACGCTATGTATATAAAAACCAGCGAGTGCAGTCTACGTGATTTTTTAGAAGCGATGGAGAAGACAATTGAGAAACAGATCGAAAACGAATGTCTCTCCAAATGAATACAATTTTTGTACAAAAAACAATTGAATAGCCGACGGTTATATTTTTATAAAAATGATGCATCAAACGATAGCTGGATACATCATATTTTTGAAACCCTCGATCCTCGGGAGGTCCGCAGTGTCGCTAGGTTCGGCGTCGTCCCGCCAGAGGGAAAGTCGGTAAGCAGGTAACCGACGAATTACTCCCAGTAGCGTTGTACATCTGGATGGTCCGCCGAATCGATGCCCCAAACGATATTTTTAACGTCGCAGTCGCTCTCAGGATTGAATCGCGTTTCAGTTGTTTTGAGGCGCTGGTGCAAGTAAGCCGTATCTGTCTCAGCTTGTGTAACACCGTAGGGGCAGTGTTTTTCGCCGATTCAGAGTTATCGGAGAGTAAATATAGAATTTAAGAAAAAACGACAATTCAACGTACAATTTTGTGACAAAAAAGAAGTTTACCCGAAGTTGTTTGGTGAACCGTACGAGTGTATACGGTGTGTCAATCGAGAAGAATTATCTTTTCGTTCTTATATTTTTATTTTCGTCGAAGAAGAAAGTGCATGGTGCCGGGCCGTTAACATAACTCCTTCGCCGCTGAGAATGTCGCAGCGCGACACCGTCATACATCTCGTTGCCGGAGGGTGGGTCGAACGTTTATTGTTAATTTGTTATACAGACGTATAAAATCTTGCGACGCATAAATTCAACGACAAGAACACACTAAACATTTGCCAAGCACAGGCGCGTGTGTTAGAGTCGTCTCGGAACCAAGACCTACGCCAATAATATCGCACGACAGACATACACGATGCACTTGTGCGCCGTCGACCAGACTGCGCCGTCGACCAGACGCCCTGTTACGGAACCTTTTCATGCATATACACGTGATCGCTATAATGATAATAATATAACCAGTTTCGCACGACGATTTTTCGGTAGAACTAGCGGCCGAATCTTCGATGTAACGACAATTCGGCCACGTAAACTGTGGTGCCGCATCGAAGATCGTTGTTATAACGAGAACCTCGTCCGTCGTACGCATACTTCGTTATATCGCTTCTGTCGTGGTCCGGCAAGTGCAGACAATTTAGAATCTAATTTTAACGTTCTCTCAGTTATGTCACTGTACTCGGGAGAGAAACGTGGAACTATTTTCTTCGTACCGATTCGCGACTTAACGTATTTGCTGGTTTGCATTTTGTTTGGAACAATTGTTATTGTCATAACGAAGCTTTATCGCAATAGCTCGGCCCTGCGCCTTTGCTGTTAACCATACCTGGCCGACCCAAATACCACGGCCGCGTGTGTGTCCGTGTGCTACGTGCGTCGTAGCGAACTCGGAACCATTCGCAAAGGGTTGTTGTTTTGCGTCGTTGCCGCGGACGGGGCAACAGATCGTGTGTGCGTATAACCGGCGTCGCGCTGATCCGGTTTTCAAAATCAGATCGGCTAACGTAAAAGTACCAAAGGCCACACACCTAACCACACAGCACGGGAATATTTTTTAGTTTTCAATAATTTTCTTGTTGTTGTTTACTATTGAAAATATTTTGTTAACATTAAAAAAATATTTTGTTAATATTAAAAAAATATTTATGAAATGTTTCAAAAACATTTTGAATCTATTTTCTTGTTCACTCATCAATCTTAGATTGAACTGTTTCAGCAATGTTTCGTTGAAATATTTTTTGAACATTTCAGCGAAACGTGAAAGATTGCATCACCGATCCAAATTACAAATACAGACCCGCATAAACACCGACCTTTAGTAGAAATATTTCGGTGAAACATTATTATTATTATTATTATTTACAAAAAATGAAATCAAGGAAGGAAAGGAAGCTTTATAAACTTATATAATTTACTTCGAATATATATCTGATATCAGATAGACACAAGAGTTAGGCCTGTTTTTAAAGTGGTTCATTGTTTCACATGATGACATGAAATAAAAAATATTATTTTCATATATTTCGTAAAATTTGAAACATTGAAAATATTTCAAAAATGACTTCAAAACGTTTCGTGCTATATGGGTAAAGCTCAGTCCCCGGATATGCACGAAAAATCGCTTGATCGACAAACAAACATTGAAAGGATGCCAAGATCACCGATCGGAGAAATAAACACGAAAAAGCTTACGCGCATGCGCGTATCTTCAGGTGCATTGTTTGATTGTTTAAACAGTGAAGCATCCATGTTTACAGTAGGATAGCGAGATTTTTTTTCACGAACTAAAATGAAATAGGCACACAGAAGATTTATCTAAACGCATTGGCTCTCTCGCTCGAAGCACGCGAGATTCCCCGTTTAATGTTTACGCTACTATGTAGCGAGGCGCCGCTCGTGCCTTCGGCCTATCGTCGAACGTACTTGACCACTTTTCACCGGCGCTTTGTTATCTCCGTAGACAACTGCGCAACGTTGGAAGATGCGACGAGCATATTTGGCACTTGGATCTATATGTGTGCGAACGAAAGGGTTTCTCGGCCTTCTCAGGCATAGCATTGATTTTTTAAATATATACTCTTCTTCACAATTTCTTCTTCGCAATTTTCTACTTTTTCTTACCAAAGTATACGAAAATTACCGTAATTTGAAATAAACGTACAAAACGTAAAAAAAACTTTTAAAAAAACCTAAAAACGTTAAATATACTCATTTTTTTTCATATATTTTTTTTATCGATCAATTCATTTCAATTCATTCTAAACTTTGCAAAAGGTTTCTCGACGCGCAATTACGTTCTCCAGATTGCAATGTTTATTGGCCCGCGACCCCGAGGCTCCGTCTCAATCACAGAAAAAATATTTATTTTTAATTTCGTTGTTATTATTATCTTTATTTTATCTTCGTCTTCATTTTACACATGGCTGCGATTATTATGTTTATTATATTCACTTTATTTTCATGAGGATCCTTCTAGAGGTCTTTTGGTCCTACGGTACAATAAATCACTTCATTCATTCATTCATTCATTCATTATAATCGTCATGAATAACAAAAATCGTATTCGTCCCGACAGGGTCGCGGGAACGGTAGGTGCGATTGTCACCTGCCCCCTGGAGGTTGTAAAGACCCGTTTGCAGTCGTCAACATCGAGTTTCTATCCACCGCCCGGAAACAAGGAACTCACGTCCGGCCATGTTACATGCAAAAGTTTTCCGACGCCGCAGCAGAGGAGGCGCTTATGCACGGGAGGATATCAAAGGTAAACCAACAAAATAAAAAAATACATCTCACATTCGCGGTGCGGTTCTCCGCACGACCTCGCATCTCCGCATTCCGTTAGCCCGACCAATTATCGACTCTCGAGTCCTCGGAGCGGAGAACTTTTTTTGCAACCCGGTCGTTCGGCGTTGAAAGCACGAAAAACGACTCGCGATAAAAAAAAGTTAATTGAATCGGTAGAAAAAAATTCCATGAATTTATAATAATGTAAAAACATATCTGAAAACATCTCAGGTACGCTCTGGTGGCGCTGTCCCACTGCGGAGTAGCCCCTCCTCCGGGAGGCGGACCACATCACAGCCACGCGCGCCCGGGCCTCGTGCATTGCCTGAGGTACATCGTGGAGAACGAAGGACCCCGGGCCCTGTTCAAAGGCCTGGGGCCGAATCTCATCGGCGTTGCGCCTTCGAGGGCCATCTACTTCTGCACATACTCCCAGAGCAAGGCCTTCTTCAACTCGATTCTACCACCAGATAGTCCAATGGTTCACGTTTGTTCCGCATCTTGTGCCGGTTAGTTCGAACCCAATGTTATCTCATATATTTTAACTCTTAAAAAAACAAAATATTTTTATTTCTCGAAAAAAACATAATAGATCGTAGCATATTTATTTTTGATGTTTGAAGAATTTTTATTCTCGAAAAAAATACAATAGATCGTAGCATATTTATTTTTGATGTTTGAAGAATTTTGATTCTCGAAAAAAAATACAATAGATCGTAGCATATTTATTTTTGATGTTTGAAGAATTTTGATTCTCGAAAAAAAATACAATAGATCGTAGCATATTTATTTTTAATTTTTTATGAATTTTAATTCTCGAAAATTGTACAATAGAACGGTAGCGTATTAATTAAAAAAATATATATTTTTAATTCTTCTCGAACATAATAGAATAGATCGTAGCGCATAAATGTCAAAGTAAAAGTCGATAGTACATGTATGCAGTGAACCAAAGTGCCATTGGTACTTATACTGGCTGACGTGAACTTAACGTCCCCGTAATTATGCAATCTATAAATAGTACCGTCACTATCGACGACGATGAATTATGTGACCCGGTCGCGATAACGAAGCGCCGAGGGGTCGTTCCGCACGTCATTTGATTTTTTTTAATCGATTCAAAACATACGGAGTTACAAATAGTAAAGTTAATTGATGCGACCGAAGAGTCGCGAGGTTTTATGCACAATGCCGTACGGACTCTTACGATGAACGGTTCATCGGCGTCTCCGTGGTGAATTCCCATCCCTCCTTTCGCACTGCCAACACGTTCTTGTGCGATCTACGTCAACATGGACTCACTGCTCGTCGACCTCAATGGCATTGTATTCATACGCGCAGCCGCTCGTCGAAACGTCCGAGAGAATGCGTGTACACTTATCGTAGACGATGAGAGTTTGATGCCAGTGTTAAATTAGTGAAGTGATAATCTGCCTGACCACTCGCAAGCTGTTAACTGTCGGGTAAACCCGACCAATTTAACATACTTATCGACAATACCCGTTTGCACAAAGTTTTATCGCACAGCGTCAGATTATTGGACTGCATGTACAATCATTATATTACCATATCCAATATAATATTACATATCGTTACTCTTCGAGGGCGAGATAAATCATCCAGCGCAGAGAAAAAAGAAAAAAAATTTAACTTGGACTCGTCGGAGATTTCTCTGCAGGGGAGCCACTACCCCAGTTAGAAAAACGTGCCGTCAAACGGGTATCTTACCATTGATGCCGCTACCGTTCCGTCATTTTTCTATCTGGGTACAGTTCTATGAACGTAAAGCGTCGACAAATTCGTTTACACAAGGTTTTATCGCAAATCCTCGGATTATTCGGCTGCATGTCCGATCGTTATATTACAATATAATATACAATATACAATATAATAATATAATATACAATATAATATTATAAATCGTTACTTTCGGAGAGATAAATAATTCAGAAAAGAGAAGAAGGAAAAAAAATTGAACTTGGACCCGTGGGAGATTTCTCTGCAGGGGAGCCACTGCAGTCGTACGAACGTGTAGACTTATCTTTGATACGATAACGTGGAAGAGTCAGTTTGCTCTTCGGACTGTGGACGAAGGGTTCCTCGTGTTGCCACCACCGTTCGTCTTTCACCGGAGCTAGTGCGGCGAAAAACCATCTAGTGGCAAAAAAAAAAAAAAATTGATCAGCGAAGTAACGTTGCGTGAGAATCGTGCGGAAGACGCGCCAACGGGACGACAAAAAATATCCTGCACGAACGCTCCGGGAGCGACGTGAACGTAGTCACGTACGCCAACAACCGATGGACGGTTGTCCGTGGGCGGGCGTTCCTTGCACCTGTTCTCGCTTCATTCATTAATTCCCTGTCGTGTGTATAAAAAAAATTGCAGAGTAATCGATGGATGTCGATGTTAGAAGGGTGAAAAAAAAAAATTAATTTTTCCGCTCATTTATCGTCGGTCGGATCGCGGCGTAGAATCTAAATATACACCGAGCGGTTAGATCACGGTAAACAAGCTCGTTGCTATCGGCACGGTAGAGATCGAAGCGCTGCCTCGTTTAAGGACACGTGCACTCGGACAATTGTAAAACAATTTTTTTTATCGTTAATTAACATTAGTAATAGCAAAAGGAAATTGAATTCTCTTCTCGATAGTAAAACGTGCGGCGGTGAGTGGGGGCGCTCTATGAATAGAACGTCCTGTGCAACTCCGCACTTTCGGTCGCTCGAACGAACGTAAACAAGCGATTCATGCAGCAGTTCGCGCGCGGGCGCACCCACGAGCCGCATACTCGCGTATCGAATAATTTCGTACACGACGCGTTTATCTCTCCGTACATAATGCATACATGCGAAATCTCGATTGAACTTCCTGTGGCGTGTTTCGCTCGGCTAAACGGGCGCATTCACCGAGGATCCGATGACGCTCAGTTCAGACGCCGTCGGCTATTTTCGGACTACGACACCGGCGGCGCTGCGAAGACGGGAGAGACCGTTCGCGATTCTGTACGGCTGCTCGACAACTCGGAAGACTCGTGCGACCACTGATTTCGCCTGTCGATTCTCAAACCTGTTCCGAATGTGAGCGACTTCGGTTACAACGGCTGCAACACTATTAAGGCAGTCCTTGCGTCATGTCTGATGCCGTCTAAGTTTGAGAGAGCAATAAGAGAGAATTACAAACACTTCCCGATCGGATAACGTCTGGAAAAAATAAAACCTATGGAAAGTTCTAAAAAGATTGTTTGTGCATAATTATAATTACAAAATGTTATCAACAAATTACTGGAAAAAAAATTATGGAACAAATTACCCGGCAACCCCATTTCTTTTTCCAATGAAAATGATTTGTTACTGTTTTTGAATACGTATGAATTTTTTCAGAATTGTATGTAATGTTTGAAAATTGGGTTTTCTTTATGTTAAAATTTGTTTAAAATCAATATTTTCAAACATTACACAAAATTCTGAAAAAATTCATACGTATTGAGAAAAATGTACAAATCATTTCCGTAAAAAAAAAATAAATAAATAGTGACTTATTAATGACATTTTCGAATTACTATTATGCCGAATTAATCTTCTCAGCACCTTTAATATGATTGATTTTTTTCATATTTTTGTACCATCGAGAAGTGTTTGCAATTCCGTCTCATTGCTCTGAAACTTATGCGAAGTGAACACTATTCGCAAAGACTACCTTTAGTGTTGCAGCCGTTCTCGAGAGAACGATGCAGATGAAAGACCTTTCGAATGCTGTGGGCTTACGCGACTACTAATTGCGTCTATCGCCTCTTGAATACCCGTTTTTTCAATGAGTGACTTTGAATACGGCGGTAATACGGTGGCTCCAACGTGCGCAAAGTTTTCGATAAAACTAAGAGGATTTACGACCATTCGCGATTCGGCGTGAATGCTTGAGGACCTTCATGGTCTTACGCGGTTACAAATTGCATTTGTCGACATAACTAAAATACACTAAGTACTTGAAGTACATAGTGAAGTATCAAGTACTGGGACAGCGCTCAGTACACAGAAATTCAGCATTTCGGTTTTCCCTGTATTGAATTCGTCATTACTCAATAACTACCTGGTGTTCAGTACTTTAAGTATTTGTTACTTCACCACGTACTTCAAGCATTTAGGGTATTTGCCCAGGTACTTGGCCATTAGCCATGATTCAAACTTTGAATCGTGGCCAATGTCGACAAGACGATCGGAAGAAATCATCTGCAAAAATATTTTCAACTTAATCGCTCGACGATTTACTTCATTGATTTATTTTAACGAGAACTCAACGTATATTTTACAATTTTTTTTTACGCAAAAATAAATATAATCGAAATTCCTTTTTGATTATCTCGCCGGCAAGTCCGCATGTCCAATTAATTCGCGTCTTATCTCTCGAGGCACGCGCGTCCAGTTTAGTTGCACCTGCCATCTCATAATCGCGATAACAGTATGTAGCTTCAAGCTGTGCCCAAAAGATACGAGAAGTTAGCATTTTCGTACGCTTCAAAACGACATCGAGAAAAAAAATACTCGTCACCGCTTTATGTAAGGTAGCCGGTATATTTTGATATTTACGGGTCTCTGCGGAACAATCAATGCGCGTTATCAAGTATAGAACCGCGAAATATGACGGGCATATGTGTTCCTAAAAACGAAGGTTTCTTGCACTAGTAAAGCTAGAATTCTTCAGTATTCGAAGGGTAATCGATTCCTCTTTCATTTACCTTATTTTCATAACTTTTTGACGGAAGGCGGGGAAAAAAGAGACCCGGACGGTAAACAGAACCGTGTTCTCCATTTGAGATTGGTCAAAACAGTCCGTTTTGCCCCTCTCTCCCCTACATCGTGGTACGATCTATTCACAACCAAAAATAAATGAACATCAAATAAACATTGACAATAATAACCATGAGATAATTAGTCCACAACTGTTTACGATCTTTTTTTTGCGTCTAATTTTCAAACGACCTTGCGAGCATAAGACAACTTGAAACGTTATAGGTTAACGTCTAAAATCGCGTCTACAACGCAAATACTGTATTGCAGCCCGATGAACTTACAACCGGAAATAAATCAACGATACATAACAAATGACAGTAACAACGAAAAAAATAATTTGTCCACAACTGTTTGCGATCTTTTTTTTTAGCGTCTAATTTTTTCGTCCAACGGCCTTGGGAACGCAAAGCGAGTTCGAACGTTATAGATTAACGATGTATAACAATCGCCTCTAGAAAGCTCTTTGCCAATTGTTCGGTACTATAGTCGAACATTTTTCTCGCTCCGATGTTCGCCACTCTGGCAACATGCCGGATCGTCATAGAAATTATTCTCGAATATCCGATCTCCAATCCTCTCGCCCCTCCGTGCGAACCGGTAATTTTTTCGTCAATTGACTGTCACGTGATCGTCAATTTATCGCTCCGGAAATGAGCAATAAACTGACTCTAAAAACCACCACGGTCCCAACTTCAAAATTACCACAGTGCCAATCTCTGTAATCATAAAAAAATTAATTTTGTGTACCCTTTGTAATATTGTTTCATTGATGAATTATTGATAAAAAAATTAAAAAACGAATGATGAACATTTCTTTGAAATCAACCTAAACTGCTAAAAAGTGACCCCGAACAAAAATGACGGTCATGGAACAACAAATATTTTGTGGAATTAAAAAAAAACGCTCATTTTTTAGTCAATTGACGCTTACAAAAACTGATCGACACGGCACATCTCTACTCGAGATACACTTGACTCCTCCGAAGCAGGTCGGTAAGGTAACGGTACCGATGTTCGTACACATCCCAATCTTCGGACACTCCTATGCAGATCTGATTTATTCCGAATTGAAGTATTGAAAATCCATTATGACACTTGTAATCGTAACTGCAAACATTATAT